>JAPFFM010000008.1:4796849-5061849 GCA_029228605.1 Salix koriyanagi | reverse complement strand
AATAAACCTAAATACGTGTACACAAGAAATTAAATCTTTTTGGTTCTATTGTCTTAACCAAATTTGCTTTTACACGTTTTGATTGCATAGAAAGTCCAATCTCCTGATATCCCCAAAACACTAATTGATTAGTTTACCTAATTAATCCTCGTATCATATCTACGAATAAAGGAAAGATGGCCAGGTTGCCGACAAAAAAATGTATTGGTATGATATTAAAAATTTAATATAAACTTGAATAATTTTAATGAAATAGTAAATGATAGTACAATATAATTAAAATAAAAACTATTGATCAAATAAACCTTTTAAGGATTTACGCATTCTAATATATACTAGATAATTGCCCGCGCGTTGCCGCGGGTATTTTTTTGTATATAATTTAACATAATTTAATGTACAACGATAAATTTATATGACATAAGTAAATAAAAATTATAGATTAAAAGATAAAATGTTTAAAATTTTGAGTTAAGTTTGTCACTTAAGCATAGATTATATTTTTTAGAATATAGGTATTGCGTCATAAACAATCACAAAAGGGCGTGCATTAACATTAAAAAAAATGCAACATATTTGAATAAGAAAAAAAATAAATGACTGAAATCATTATTGTGCAGATAATAAAATTCACAAAATCAATTAATAGACAGAGTAAAAATAGGGAAATAGCAACATTGGAGTCTTAACATTTAAAATTATTATTGCCGCTAGAATAAAAAAAACAAAAATTATTAAATTATACCGAGGGAAAAAAATAAAAAGCATGAACAAAATAGCAAGAAAGAAAAAACAATTAAGAAATTATTATTATTATTATTATTATTATTATTATTATTATTATTATTCTGAAAGAATAAATAATCACTATTATTATAATAATAGAATGCATAATCACTATTATTATAATATTAATAATAATCACTATTATTATATTATTATTATTATTATTAGTATTATTATTATTATTATTATTATTATTATTATTGTGTTAAATACACTTTTATATAAACATGGACAAAAGTAGGGATTATTGTAGAAATATAAAAAAATAAAAGTATAAGGACTTAAATGAAAATCAAATATAAAGGGCTGAAATTAAAAAATTAAAAGTCAAAGGGCTGACATGCAAATTACATTTATTCTCAATTGAAATCAGAGGGCAAAATTGCAAAAATCGGAACTTTTGTACCGAATTGATTGACTGACATACAGCCAATCCGGAATTGAAAGTGGAAGGACCGAAATGAAACTTTGACATTCAATCAATTCAAATCAGAGGACCCAATAGAATAAAATCAAAATTTATATAACAAAAATGAGGAACAAAAACGAAATTCAAAGTCGAGGGACCGAAGTGACAAGTCCAAATATATGGGGGACTCTCCTGCACATTGACGTGCAGGAGAGAGAGAAACGTGGCCGCCGGCTTCAACCGGCCTCCGCCGCGTCCAAGGACATCTGGTGGCCAAACGCACCCCCGCGGGAGGAATAACACGCGGCGGCGCATCGTTCTGTTTTCCGGAAGACAATTTCCAGCCACCGGAGGAGGCCGCACGCGCCACCTGAACAGGGCGTGAGGCGGAAAACCGCTGGCGCGTGTGTCACATGCCCTGACAGACGCCGAATAAAGAATTCGAAAAATAGGGCCAATTACCGTTTAACCCCTGCACCCAATTTATGGTTTTTGTCTTATTAGGAGCTAAAACCGTATTTAGCCATTTCAGAAAATAATAAAAAAAAGAAAAAAGTTGCGGCGGACCGGACCGGGCCGGTCCGGCCGCGCGCAATTACGCCGGTGCCCCTCAGTCCGATGCCTGTTTTTGTTCTATTACCGGGGACGAAACCGTCAATACACTGTTCACAAATGAATATTTGAAAAAAAAAGAAAATCAAATGGAAAAGCCGAGAATAGCCCCGCCTGCCAGCCCCTCCTACGCGCGCACCCGAGGGCTAAAACCGGGCGTGCACTGCTCGAGTCCATAGTCGCCTGAGTCTGGCGCTACAGTGGAGAGGCCACGCCTTTTATTTTTCTTGTAATATATTTTTAAATATTAATTTCTTTTTAAAAAAGAAAACAATTCCTTAAAATATATATATATATATATATATATATATATATATATATATATATATATATATATATATATATATATATATATGTAGACTGAATTACAAGTGCACTATTATAGCTTCTGGAAGGAAAGTTTGAGAGCAATATATATATATATATATATATATATTACTTGCAAGAGCATAAAATTTTAGCAACAATGGCAACTAGCTTTTGGCAAATGCTACACGTGTCAGCCCCTTATAAACTTTCCATTGCACCAGGAAAAAGCTGAGCCACTAGAAGTAGATTCTTTTTGAAATCTTTGGTCACCATGTCTTTTTTATTTAAACCTTTTCAAATAAGCCAAAGTTTGGTGGGTGCTTTACACGCGTGATACTTGGGAACACGTGTGGCGAAACCGAGGGATTTTAATGGGGATTAGGGAAAATGAAGTGTGCCTTTTCACTTTACTTTTTGTGGTGGGGCCAACTCGGCATATGGTCCTGACGTGGCAGAAAGCTTTTTCTTTTAAAATGGTTTCTAATAGCTTCGTGGGGGTCCCACTCACACACGGGATTCTTGACATCAGCAAGTTGAGGTGGATTTCGACTCGGAACGTATCTTTGGTTTTCTCCGCACCTGGGATGTGAATGAGATGAAACGAGTCACTTGCCTGCGCTCGATAAAGCCAATTTTTTTTAAATGTAACAATTAAAAGAATTTAATTGCTCTTTCATTTATTTTTTTATTTTGATTTTAATCCTCTTTCTTTTAATTATTGTTTTTTTAGATTTTTTTATATAATTTATTCGTTTTCCCCGTTGTTCTTTCATGTTTGTTGATAATATATCATTCTATTTTGTACTCCTATCGTTATATTTTTTTTTCTTTTAATTTCTAATTAATATCATTGTCTTTTATATTTACTATTTAATGAAAATAAAATCAACTCATTAATTTCATTTGGGGTTATAACTCAAATTGTTAATATATCTTATCTATTGAAAACACATTTGCAACACAGACATTTTTTTCATGAGAAAGTTATTGAGAATTTGCATCACCTTAATATTATTTTTTATCGAAAAAATACATACCCGCAATATAGCGCAGATCCATACCTAGTAGTTAGCCAAATAGGTAGTCCAATACAGTTTAAAAACAATTCAAAGATTAAATGTCGAAATGAATAACACAATATATGATCAATTTAAATCAAAAGATAAAATTGAAACAATTAAAACCTCAATACCAAAAAAATAACAAGGATGAAAAGCAAAAAAAAAAAAATTAAAAAAATAAGGGCTGAAATGAAACATAAGAACTAAGTTTTTTATTAGTTGTGGTGTTTGTGGAGTTTTAAATAGAGTTTATAGAGCATTTTTTTTTAAGTTTTTTTTATATTATTATAATATGTTAATATCACACAAATATCAAAATATACAATTAGTCTAACATGTTTTCAGGAAAAAAAACTTTAAAAATAATCGTTATCATTATTTTCAACACCTTATTTATAATAAATTAATATTTTTTTAAAAAAACTAAATAATTGAAAGAATGAAAAAAAAAAAGTAAGGCCCAAAATGAATAACAAAAATATGACCAATTTGAATCGAATGACAAAATTGAAACAATTAAAACCTCAATATCAAAAAATAACAGGAATGAAAAAAACAAAAGAATAAGGGCCAAAATAAAATATAACAACAGATTTTTTTTTTATTAGTTGTGTTGGTGGAGTTTTAAATGGAGTTTATAAGGAATTTGGGGTTTTTGATATGTGTTAATATTAAACAAACATCACCATATATAATTAGTCTAACGTATTTTTAAGAAAAAAGATATTATAAAAATAACGGTTATTATTATTTTCAAAACTTTATCCATCATAAAATTAATATATAAAAAAACTAAATAACTGAAAGAATTGTTTTTAAAAAAGAAAAAGAATAAGGGTTAAAATGAAGAACATTATATATGGTCAATTTGAATAGGAAGACAAAATTGAACAATGAAAATCTCAATACTGAAAAAATAACAGAAATGAAAAATAAAAGAAAACAATTAAAAAATAAGGATTGAAATGAAATATTACAACTGATTTTTTTAATTAGTTGCGGGGTTTGTGGAGTTTTAAATAGAGTTTATAAAAAAAATAGTTTTTTTATATTATTTGTGTTAATAGTAAACAAATATCAAAATATATAATTAGTCTAACATATTTTGAAAAAACTTTAAAACTAATTGTTATCATTATTTTCAACACCTTATTCATAATAAAATTAATATATAAAAAACTAAATACTTGAAAGAATTAAAAGAATTAAAAGAATAAGAATCAAAATAAAGGACTTAATATATGGTCAATTTCAACCGAATGAAAAAAATAAAACAATTAAAACCTCAATACCGAAAATAATAACAAGAATGATAAAAAATCAAAAGAATAAGGACCAAAATGAAACATAACAATTAAATTTTTTAATTAGTTGTGGTGTTTGTAGAGTCCATAAATAGAGTACATAAATGATCTAGAGATAACAGCATAGACCTTTTTGCGGGGAAATATTTTATTTAAAAGACCTATCAAAATTTCAAGACTAAACTGAACAGAAATAAAAAAATTACCAAAAAGAACAAAATTAAAAACATACACACACAAGCATGGGCAAAAAATAAAGATAGTCCAAAAAGAATTGAAAACAAAATTAAAGGAATTAAAAAGAAATTATTAATTAAAATAATAAGGACCGAAATAAAAAAATAAAATATATAATCAATTTGAGTCGGAGGACAAAACTACAACAAATCAAAACCTTGAGATCAAAAAAATTAAATAGATTTAACAAAAATAGAAATCAAAATAATAAGGACGGAAATGAAAAATAGCACATATGATCAATTGTAATTGGAGGACAAAATCGAAATAAATCAAAACATGTAGACTGAAAAATTAAAGGAATCAAAACCAAACAAAAAATCAAATGAATAAAGCCTAAAATGAAAAATAATATATATGATTAATTTCAATTGAAAGGTATTATTGCAAAAAAAAATCTATAAAAGAAATCATGAAGACAAACAAAATCAAAAGTACAGGGACTACAATGAACAACACAGAAACTAAGAGAGCCAAGATGTTTTTTGGCGTTGTAGGAGAGAGAAATGAGGTGAAAAAGGAAAACCGACCACCGGCAACCACCCACTAGTCTTTCGTTGACACATACACCACCTGGTGGAAGAGGACATGACGACGCATCTGACGACATATTGGCCGAGTATTTTCACCATCCATAGGACACCAAACGAGTCACCTACAAGGCATGTACGGGTCAAAACAGTTGGCGCGTCAAGAAGACGTGGCTACAATAAGACCAATTCTTTTTAATAAACAAATATGAAATCACTTAAACAACCCCCAACCTGGTGATAATAACGAAAAAACCTGCCATCAAACTACCATTATGCCCCCAGGTTCTAGTCGTTTGTGTTTGTTGTTTGTGAGGTGTTTTAGTAATTGTATTGTTCATCCAATCATGAAAAACCAAAAATGCCCTCCCTTTCATCCCACTGTTTTTGTCCCATTTGAGGATAAAGACATTAATTCACTATGCACGGCCAATTGAAAACACCAAAAACACCCTTGACATTTCACTTTTTTTTTTGTTGTTTTCAGAGGCAAATCCATATATTTACCATACAATCTGATAACATCAACAAGGGAGGTGAAAAAAAAATCTAAAATACCCCCGAAATCAAGTGTTAAATTTTATGTATCGAAAAGCAAAACAATAATTATACTATTACAATCCATAGTAATTTGTGTAAAGTGCTACATTATTTTCTCCACTGGGTTTGACTTTTTAGTTAATAATAACTTACGAGCTAATACTAAGATGATGTGATATTCAAGTTCTAATTATTAATATTTATTTAATAATGACAGAATTGATATAAAATATTATTATTCATTAAGAAAAATTATTGGTTAATATTTTCTTTTGTTCCTCTTTTTTTTGTGTGTCTACTTCTCTCATATGAAATAAGTATTGATAATTATAGTTTAAACATAATAAGTTTTATTGGGGTTAATGTATTAAAAATCATTTAGAAAACATGTTAATTAAGTAAAAACTGATGTCAAAAACCAAAATTCACCTCTTTATTTATTTTAATTTTTTTTTATCATGGGAAATAGAATAAGATAATTACTATCTATTTAAACCTTTTACTCAAATTCAACTTGTATTTTTAGCATGTTCATCCTCCATTCCGTAGTCCACAAGTTCGCACTCTTATTAATACAACCCTTGATTAATTACCAAGTTAATCCATTTATTTAATTATTACTTTAATTGAAATAAGGTCCATTGAATTTTCAGGAGTTTCTTCAAATTCAATTTTATGAAAAAAAATAAAATTGTTGATACTGAATAATAATTATGCTGACCTAAAAGTATCCTTTAGTCGCACCATTGGTAACAAGAAAAAAAAAAAAAAAAAAAAGATTTTATTCCAGCCCGACACCATCACTCGGATTGACTAAAAATAAAACAAAAAAGAGAGTCAAATAAAGCCTAAATATAGAAAATAAAGAAGAAGAAAAAAGTGAGCAAAAGAAGGAGAAAAGTGGCTGTGATTTCTTCGAAATTCCGATTTAGATCCATCAACGAAGTAGGCTAGTAATTAATAATTAATAATAATTAATAATTAATAATTAATAATTAAATTATAAAGAGAGGACACAATATAATTTTACTTTCCAGATGTTCTTGTCCTGGTAAAGGTCAAATCAGGAAAGACTTTGATATATTCATGGCCATTAAAACACTAACCAATTAAAATATTTTTTATTATATTTTTCAGAAACTCTACCAACATCTCGTATCGGATTATGAGATATCGCCAAATACAATCCCTCGTGACAAGAGAGAAAGAAATACGACTACATAGAAAGCCTTCAAAGTGGAGCAATAGGCCAACATGCGATCTCATCCACAAAATTGCTCCACTCAAGAAAAATATCATGGTTGAGCAACACCGAGAAGGTTTTTTTTTTTTTTTTCAAAAAATAATTCCCCCCAAATTAATAAATTTTTTAATATTTCATGGAAAAAAACACGAATTAGATGAATGGTGTCATGTTGGAAGCCATGGTACTTGAAAGAGAAGAATAAATGTATATTGAAGTAGATGTGAAAATGATCTAAAAATAAATATTTTTTAATTTTTTTAAATATATTTTTTGAAATGTAGTATCAAATATTTCTTTGTCTGTACTACCAAACTCAACTAGTAAAGTAAAGGGTTTGTTTGACTTTTTGTTTTAAAAATATTTTTGAAATATTTAATAAAATTTAATTTAATTTTAAATTTTTTTGATGTTTTTTAATTATATTAATGTTAAAGATAATTTCAAAGATAAAAAAAATATTATTTTGATATATTTTTGAATAAAAATACACTTTGAAAAGCAACCTCAACCAAACTTCTAAACCAATAGAATTTGAAATTTATCAAAAAAGATTAATTTAAATCCCACTCACATAAAAAGGAAAGATAAGTCAAGAAAAAGGTTTAAAATTCAAAAAATCTCTTAATCAACAAGAACACTTTCATGCCTTTTTTTCCTTTCTAAATAAGACAAGAAAAAGGTTTCCAAATTAGCTTAATTTCTACCTTCCCTCCTTACAATATCTTATATTCTAAGTCATTTTTATAACAAATCACAACATACCTATAGGACTACTTACGATACATACCTTTTATTCTATATTATTTATTTTGATACGAGCTTATGACACACAACTTATTTGTTGATTGGATAAAAGATTCAAAACCAATAATAATTTATTCATACAATAATCCATCAATATAAAAACTAGAGGGCAATATTTGTAAATTATTTTAAATGTTGAATAGCAAAGAAAAAGGAGCATGGAAGGTAATATTTACTATTTAGAGCGAATTGATAATAATAATAATAATAATAATTTGATAATAATAATAATAATAATAATAATAATAATTTGATAATAATAATAATAATAATAATAATAATAATAATAATAATAATAATCGCTACTCAGAGAGGATAAGAAAAGCGTTGAAAGAAAGAAAGGGATGGATGTCTAGGATTGAAAAAAGGAAAAGAGTGCTGCTACAATTACGAGGAATAAGAATATTCATAATAATAAAATATATATTTATACTATTTAAAATGTTATTTTATTAATTTAACTCCTTAAAATAGCATATGATGCTATAAGAGATTAAAGGGGTGTTTAGAATTTATGTTTGTAAAGCATTTTAAAAAAAAAGTATTTTTTTTTGTTTTTTATTTTAAATTAAATTATTTTAATGTACTGATATCAAAAATAATTTTTAAAAAATAAAAAATATTATTTTAATATATTTTTAAATTAAAAATATTTTAAAAAACTAACCCCAATTATACTCTCGATAAACACAAAAGATAAGAGATAGGAGAGAAAAAAAAAGAGAGAGAAAATCTTTCCATCAAGGCCACATACATACTTGTGGTTCAGAATAACTCTACCTGCCGACGTGGCACCACCCACCTGCCTAAACTGATCAAAAACACCTCGACACAACTTCAGAAACACAACACATATAGTCTATTGTTTACACATGGTGCTAAGTGTCTGATCTCTTTGCACGCTTTTCTCTCTCTAAAAATAGCAGTGTTCCCCTCTCTCTCTCTCTCTCTCTACAGGCTTACAGTTTTTTTAGCTGTCCAATAAAAGAAAAGCAGGCAAAAATGTCGGAGCCAAAAGACCAGGCATTTAAGTTGTTTGGGAAGACTATTCAAGTGCCAGAGATCTCTGATACCACCACAACTACCACCACTGCAGAGGATGATGATGGTGATGATGATAGTCAAGATCAAGACCGTCCATCTTGTGCAAACTCTTCTCTTGATGAGACCAATACTACTGATGATTATAATAACAATGATAAAAGAGATGATGGAGATGAAGATGCAGAAACTGATGATAAGGTAAAATGACTGTTATTACTTATCTTGATTGTTTTTTTTTGGATTTTGAGAGCGACCCATTTCTTAAAAAATCAAAAGAATTAATGGTTCCCCCCACTGTTTTGCTTTGGTTTGGAAAAGTCATTGATTTGGGATTCTTTGTTTATGCTTATGAGTGATTTGGTTCAGGCTCCTTTGGAGATTGCAGGCCTATGTATCCAACAAGTGTGTTAAGTAACTAGTTAGATGATTCACAGAAGAATCATATTTGATGTTTTTTTTATTTATAATGGGAAAATTAGATTTGTTGCCATTTTTGTTAGGTACTTTTTATGTTTTTAATTTAAGCGAAGCCAGTAATCTCTTTGACCATCTGGATTTTGGGTGCTGAATTGTTAGATATAATTGGTGTTCGTTCTTCCATAAGTATATCATTGAAAACCAATTGTCCCCTCAAAAATCCTTTTTGTTATCTGAAAAGTAGATGGTATTTTGAATTACGCCTTAAAATACTTTCTGCTATATGTTTTTTGCAGTGAATTTCCAGGTTCTTTTTTATAATTTGTCTAACAAAAATCCTTGACGCTTATAGTTGAAATTTCAAACCACCATCCATGCCTCCTTGTAGGGGTTTCTGTCAATTTCCCTTTCCTTTAAATTAGAGGAGCTTGGATCAATATATTTCTGCCCTTTTATTCTCATAATAGTGATCAGCAAAATCTTTTTTCATCTCCTGGTTTATCATTTTGTTTTTCTGCTCTATTCAGATTTGCATAAATTGGATTCTTTTACCATTCTGGCTTGTCCAGTGTGTCAAAACACAAATGCTTCTCATTTCTTGGTTTTGTTATTTTGAATAAGAAATGCTTCGACCTTGTTCTGCAAAATTATCTTCTCTTGCCTTTTTGTGATGATTCGAAAATAAATATATAGTCCATGTGAGCGAATGAGTTGGCTATGGGCATAGCATCTATTTTAAGCTTAATGGTTCTAGGAAAAAAAATGTCACTGAACCCAAACCACTATCATTTGGAGAGATTGAGATGGGAGAAACCTCACTATATATATATATATATATATATATATATAAAGTTCATAAGTACTCTACCTATCCTTGTGTCTTTCATCTGTTTCACTTCTTGTTCAACTTATTAAATGAAGTAATATATATATATATATATATATATTTGCTGTTAAAATTCTGTCAGTTATAATTTTTTTCTTTGCTTAAATTGAACTGGTTTCTCCATTCAAAGTATGTTCTCTTTTTTGTTTCTCAAGAATCTAGTGTTGGTACTTATATTTATTAACTGTATCGTAATGAATTCAGGATTCGACGGAAAAAACACCAATCGAGAAACATGAAGACGGAGCTTCACCTGTAGCTACCAAAGAGTCTTCAAATCCAGATGCAACTTCAGGGACAAGTGAAAACCGGAAAACACCTTCTGTTGAGAAAGAGAGCACGGCGTTGAAAACTTCAAAGACCGAAGAGGAACAGAGTGACACAAGTAATTCACAAGAGAAAACCCTGAAGAAACCAGACAAGATCATTCCATGCCCACGCTGTAATAGCATGGATACAAAGTTTTGTTACTACAACAATTACAACGTGAACCAACCCCGACACTTCTGCAAGAATTGTCAGAGATATTGGACAGCTGGCGGTACCATGAGGAATGTGCCCGTGGGTGCTGGTCGTCGCAAAAACAAGAACTCAGCCTCTCATTACCGTCACATAACCATTCCTGAAGCTCTTCAGAATGTTCGAACTGATGTTCCAAAAGGAGTCCACCATCCTTCACTGCAAACTAATGGAACAGTGCTAACCTTCGCCTCTGATACACGCCTTCATGAATCAATGGCTTCTGTATTGAATCTTGGTGATGAAACAATGCGGAACTGCACAATGAATGTGTTTCATAAACCTGAAGCATTAAGGATTCCAGTTTCATATGGAGGTGGTGAAAACGGTGATGACCATTCTAATGGATCTTCTGTCATGGTGTCAAATTCAAGCGATGAAGCAGGCAAAAGTGTGTCAAAAGAATCAGCTATGCAGAGTTGTCAGGGCTATCCCCCTCAGATACCATGTTTTTCTGGAGTTCCCTGGCCTTACCCTTGGAATTCAGCTCAATGGAGCTCACCAGTACCCCCGCCTGCCTTTTGCCCTTCCAGTTTTCCCATGCCATTCTATCCCGCACCAGCTTATTGGGGAGCTGTACCAGGTGCTTGGAATATCCCTTGGCTTCCTCAACCATCTTCTCCAAAACAAACCTCCTTGCCCTCCGACCCAAACCCTCCGACCCTAGGGAAACATTCAAGAGATGAAAACACGCTCAAACCTAGCAACTCCAACGAAGAGCTGGTGAAAGAAAATAACACTGAAAGATGCCACCTCTGGATTCCAAAAACGCTGAGGATTGATGACCCAGGAGAAGCTGCAAAAAGCTCTATATGGACGACACTTGGGATTAAGAATGATAAGCCTGGCTCATTTGGTGGGCGAGGACTCTTTAAGGCCTTCGATTCAAAGGTTGAAAAGAACCGTGCAGCCGAAACATCTCCAGTCCTACACGCTAATCCTGCAGCATTGTCCAGATCGCTCAAATTTCATGAGAACTCATGATTTGGGTAGCCTTTAACTTCATATTTGTTCCGAGCAGTGGAAACAAGTTCTGGTGTTTCAACTTAACAGCCTTGTAAACTGAAGGTTTGCCGTTCAGTCACTGGCATCATTTGTTAATGGTGTCTCTGCTGTCGATCTATTAGAGGAAAGAGCATAGGAGAAGAGAAAGAGCATAGGAGAGGAGAACTATCCTAGTTAGCCGCTGTAGCCATTGTTAGGTGTTTATCTTTTTGTTGGAAGCAGTCCAGGACGGTGCTTTCGGTGTCCAGCAACATGGTTTGTCAAGCTAATGTACATATTTATATATGAAATAGTGAGAAACTGAGCTTAGGAAAGAATTGAGTTCGTGTAGCATAAGAATCCCTTTTGTACTAAAATAAATTTGGGAATGAAAATCCAACCTTTTCCTTTTTATTGGGACCTCAAATATATGGAGAGTACTCCCATGTTTAGCTCATCACTGGATTGCCCGATGCATGCATGCTCTTTGCTAGCTCATTTTTGAAGCTCAATGAATCACTAACGCACCGTTTCTACCTGCTGGATATCCAATCAATAATGTCAACTGTCATCAACTATCACACAGTTGCCTGATAAAATAATGCAGCTTTTTGGCCCAGTTGGGCAGCAAACTCAGGCGATAGGTTGGAAGATTACCTCTCTGTCCATTTCCATTGGAAAAGGAAAAAAGAGAAAAATCCAAGGACACAGTTAAAGCGACAGGGAAGCTAATATTATTCCACACCTCTGAATATGGAGTGCGGATAAGGGCTGCTAAATTGAAAGACAAAAAGGTTGATGTAGGCCCTTCCCATTTGCAGATAGACTTGAATTCTTATCAAGAGAGGGCCGACACCTGTCCTTTTCCTTACACGAAAGAATCGACCGAAACAACTGGCACCAAAACGTGGAAAGGTAACACCCTTCTTCCCATATTCTTTCAGCACCCCTTATTTTCGGTGTGCGCGAATTTTGATATCAAACTCATCTCAAAGCGTGACTTTTTTAAATTACTAAAAAACATTTAGTATACATTAATTTATTTAGTGATGTTATTGCCAGGTAATTAGCTGATATGTCGACTGATTATCGTATTATTGGTAGAAGGGTGGAAAGAGAGAAGGCCTATCAAAATCAAGCCAACGGGTGTCAGATAGGGTAGTGGAAAACGTTGAGATATTTTGTGTTTAATATTCAGCAAGGCTGGCCACGATACTTGGGTGCCATGAGCTGTTAAAGAGTCCCAATATATATATATATATATATAGCAGGAAAACTTATTTTTCAGAAAATATATTATTTTAGATTCGGGTGAGCGAGTAAGATTTTGATTATCTCAAACTTTTATAAGAGAATATATATATATTCTGACTCGAATATAAGATCTGCAACATATTATTTAGATACGGGTGAACGAGTAAGATTTTGATTGTCTCAAACTTTTATAAGAGAATATATATTTTGACTCGAACACGAAATCTGTAACATATTATTTAGGTTTGGGTGAGTGAGTAAGATTTTAATTGTCTTAAATTTTTATAAGAGAATATATATTCTGACTCGAATTTTTATAAGAGAATATATATTCTGACTCGAACATGAGACCTGCAGTCCAGATTACAAGTTATAAGAGAATATATATTCTGACTCGAACACAAAATCTACAGTTCAAATTACAAGTTTTTTTTTCATCACGTCATATTCCTTAAAGACGGTCGTAATATTCGTGATGCCATTAAACTTCTTGCCTTCCTTCCTTCTACCTCCCCTTTCTTTCTCTGTCTTGGATGAAGGAACCTGATGACGTCCCCCCTATTTCTCTCCTAATTTCTTATGCTCAAAGTTTTCGTTTCTTTTGGTGCTGCATTTGTTAGGTTATGGACCCTTGATTTGCTACACCTGGTTTCTCATTTTACGTATGATGATTGTGACACTAAATGCAAATATCATACACTTGAGAATTTTGTGGCTCTCCTTTCCCTCGATGAATTCGATCCCACCTCTCAATGGTCCTGGGTGCGTGGCCCAACCTGTAGAATCCATTATCCTTGCAGGAAAAAAAAACCTAATATTTTAAACATATTCCTCTTTTATACTCTCCAAAATTTCTGTCCCTGAAAGAATTTTCTATAGGGTCAGAAGCCCTTTGCTTTGGTTTTTGTATCTAGCTCAAATACTTTAGCTTTTATCATTGCTCTTTTTATTAGAAAGGGGGTGCAACCTCTTTTATGCAGATAATAATATTCTTTTCTGCTAAAAAAGAGCCGAGACAATCACAAGAGAGTGCAATGGTGATTAGCTAGCTAGTCTACTCACCGATTCGACTCACGATGGGTAAAACCAACACGAACCCACCACTCATGCTCTGCAAGATAAGGAGAATAGAATAAAATGGCTGGGAATTAGGACCTGAGGGGATCAGAGTCCGTACGAATCACGAGTCTACCTCTACTTATACATTGCAGAATCACTCCTCCTTCCATGCCTAAATAAGACGTGAGAGTCCTCCAAATCTTAGCCATTAACAGTGAACAAACACCAGTGTTGTAAGCAAAAACTCCTAGCCACGCTCCTGCATCATGCAGAAAGCAAACCGCTAGCTGAAGTCATCAAGGGAAGATCCCACGATCGAATTTGGATCTGGGATTTACTCGGTTGAGGCGACAAATCGTCGATCGTTTGTTCAGTTTTAGGAAAGTAAAGTAATGAAATTCTTGTATTGGCATATTTAAAGACTAATTATAAATGTAGGGATGGTGATGATCGGGTCGGAGTGAGTTTTGTATGTTCTTATGCTCGACTTGATACACCTATAATCATTAGTCGTGATTAGGATGTAGATCGAGTTAAATGATCTTTTTCATCATTTGGGTATATCATTATCCAAACAGTACTGAGATTTTTTTTGAACTTTTTTTTTTAAATATTCTTTGTAATGTTAATGTTAATCCTGTAATATTTTTAACTAGAGTTTTGATTCTTTGCACTTTTCTTTTTCATGGTAGCGTTGAATTTTTTTAGTGTTTTTTTGATTAAAAGGTTAATTTGAAATTCCACATCTCATAGATTTTTCTTAATACCGAAATTTTATGTTATTACTCGGTTAACTTGAAATCTTAATTTAGTGATTCTCTATAACCAAAACCAAAATCTTTATAAATAACTTTGAGAACTTGAGATTCCATTTGACAATACTCTTTAATCATAACCCAAATATGAAAAATAACTCGACTAATTGAAATCTCAATCTAACTATTTTCTTTAATTAGAACCAATACAATTCGGTTAATCCAATATGCCCACCTAACTATACTTTTTTAACTATAACTGAAATTATTGTTTTCAATTGGTGTGAAATTTCAACCTTAAGACCCTATTTAATAAGAATCTTGTCTTTTTTGTCTTCAGCTCGGCCAACTTTAAATCCTATTTGGTGATCCCTTTTAACCAAAACCAAAATATTTGATTTTGGTTGTGTCAAAATACAATCTCAATACAGAGACCCCTTTTAATTCATTTTTTTTCTCTTTAGCTAGATTAACCTAAGATCTCATCTGGCGATCCCCTCCGACTAGAATCAAATTTTCTGTTTTTGATTAGGTTAACCTAAAATCTTAATCTAGAGATCCTTTTTAACAAAAACCTTGGTTTTGTTTTTGCCGTATTAACCTGGGATCCTATACGATAATCTCCTTTCACTAGAATTAAAATTTGAGAAACAACTTGACTAACTTGAAATACGAATATGATGATTTTATTTAATCAAAACCAAAACAAATTGGCAACTAAAGGGTTTCACCAAATTAATTGACATATTTAAAGGATGGTCATATTATTGATTGACATCTATAAAGGATAACAAGATTATTGGAGATTAAAAGGGTTCACCTAATTGATTGACATACATAAAAAATAACTAGATTATTGGCAACCAGATCCATTGGTATCCATAAGGATAAATGGATTAATGGCAATCAAAAGAGTTCACTGGAATGATTGACATATATAAGGGATAACAAAGTTATTCGCAACCAAATTATATTTGTAGAGTTATTGACAACTAAAAAGGGTTTGTTGGTGTTATTGAAAATTGAAAGAGATGCATTTAGGAACTGTTAAAGTGGCTTCATTGTGTTGCTGAAGGAAGCTTAATTAAAAACCTTAAAGTAATAGGTTATGAGTGAATTAAGAAACTAAAGATGCTAAAAGAATTAAGATTATGCGAAACCATTATTTGGCAAGAATATGAACACTTTGACTAAAAAACATGTAACTATCTAATAGGTTTGTTATATAAAAGATCAATGAGTATTGAAGATGTAAATAGACAAGTTTACATATTATTTTGATAAATATGAAATATTATATTATAACTAATTGATTATAAAATTTAAAAGAGAGGTTTAACTATTAATTATTATAGTTGGAAATTGGCAAGAAGTTACCTATTATGGTGATCCAATTTTTAAAAGTATCCATTATGAAAATTTAGAAGGGGTTAACCTTGTTTCTTAGTTTCATATATAGGGTGGTACCATGAGATAGATTTACATCAAAATTTGAGCATATTGTCAAGAAGGGAAAATTTCTAAGATGAAGGTTAGACAAGAAATTACCTCTAGATTTAGAATGAGAAATTGAGTAAAGAGTTTTCAAATAATAGGAGTAAATATCAAAGAGAGAATATAAAGGAAGATGTGTTTGTCAAGGCATGGAATGAAATGTGAGGCTATTGGGCTTACATGTAATGTATGATAATTCGGTAAAGTTTTTATTTAGTAAAGTTTATAAATTTCTTAATCTGCCTTGTACATTTTTTAGATAATATATATATATATATATATATATATATATATATATATATATATATATATTGAGATGGAGGATGTAATAAATAATTGATTAGGTTGTAAAGTAGTTTAATAAAAGCTAGCAAACATGTCTTTGTAAAATTTTCTATTGTAAAATTAATTATTTGGCAATTTAAGAAGTGTTAGCTTAATTTATGTAATACATGTTGTCATAAGATTATTTTTGAGTTTGTTTCCTTGAGTTATTGAAGGCTTGTTGTAAAAATAAATTATTGTATAAGTGGGAATTAGAACTTTCTTGATTTGCTATACAATTTTTTTAAGAAAAGAGAACAACTATTAGTGATCGGATAGAAACAATCCTACTAAAATTTTAATAGAATTATTTATAACAAGTTAAGGGTTGAAAATATGATAACAAAGAACAATGATGATCTTACAAGAGTAATTTCTTAAACATATTACCTTGTTTTTCTCATGAGTTCAAGGCTCAAAAGTTATTAGAATTATAGCTTATCACACTACCGTTTCAAAAGAATAAAAAAGTAGTGAAAGTTATTAGGCATCTAAGATAAAATTCAAGTCAAATGTCTACATTGATAAACAAGGAAAAACTTATCACACAAGGTTTCACTCAAACATATAGCATAAACTATAAGGAAACCGTTACACTAGTTGAAAAAATGAACATCATTCAAACCTTTTCATTGATTTTTATAAGTCATAGTTGGTCTTTATTTCAAATGGATAGGAAAAAAAAATCTTTTTTTACTTCATTATCTCCAAAATGAAAGGTATATTAAGTTACCACCTGTCTATCCTCAAAGTAGTGATCCAAAATTGGCCTATAAATTGGATAAATTCATCTATAAATTGAAACAATCTTCATTTGTTTGGTATGCTAAGTTGAGTATTGTACTTAATGAACTTGTTTTTTTAAAAAGTAATGTTGGCCACTCATTATGTATTCATAACAAGTCTATGAAAGTCTATAAAAAGGTTGGTGGTTTAAATTTATATTTATGATCCAATAGTCATTGGTGATAATAATATATTCATTACCATTTTAAGAGGTTTTTTCATCAAAAATCTAATATTAATGATTTTAGAGCTCTCGCATACAAATATCTCTTTAGTATAAAGATGATTACATCTCACAAGAGGCTATTTTTTAATCAATGAAAATATATGTTGGATTGTTATGTGAAGCTAATATGGTTGAATGCAAACCAATAAAACAATGGATAACAAACTCTAGTTAATGCTAGATATATAGAGATTGGTATTATCAACCTTATCTTTATAAACAAAATGATAAGAAATCTTGTTTATCTTACAATTACATGACCTAATATAAGTCATGTAATTAGTATTATGAGTCAATTTACGCATTCATCTATTACAAACCAATATGATAATTTTTAGAAGGATACTTTATTATCTTAAAGGAACTATTATATATGGATTTATCATGCAAGTTATTGTCACATAAAGAGACCTGGTTACACTAATAAGGATTGGACTAAAAATGCTCTTAGGACAAAAATCTACAACCACATATTATATATTTGTTGGAGGAAATCTAGTTTTGTGAAAAAGTAAAAAATAATTGGTCATTACTTGTTCCAACATAAAAGTCGAATATCGCATAATTTCCTTTATATCTTCTAAACTTATATGGTTGAAAACATTACTTGATGATTTAGGTTTTTCTTACCCTCAACCTATATCTTTTTTTTTTTTTTTATGATAATGAAGTTGTAATGCATATTGCTTGTAATTCTTTATTTTATGAATTATTCAATCACATTAAAATTGATGGTCATTACATCCAAGAACAAGTTAGGATTAGAATTTTCAAAAAGAAAGTTAAACTAGTTTTTTACCCGATGTTGACTTGGGTTTTTAATCGAATCAGGTCAGGTCAATTTTTTCTCTAATCTTTTTAAATTTATATCGGTCCATGTCTTGTGTTGGTCGGGTCCTGAATCAACTTGTCAATCCAATCTAGGTTTTATAATTATGGTTATTATAATATTATTTATTTCAACACTTGATATAAACTGAAACAAAAAATAGTAATGTCTAATTATTTTTAAAATACATAAATTTGATAGTAATATATATTAAAAATCAGATAATGTTTTTATAATTTTGTGTTTGTCTTGTATAGTATAAACAAATAGAATACAAAAAAAAAAAAAAAAAACCCTTTTTAGATAATACCACTACCAAAAACATTTTTGGTTTTTTATTTTTATTTTATCTTATTTTCTTCTTCTTTTTTGTTATCATTGTTTTTTCTGTCCCAAGCAATAATCAACTACCTAAAACATGGTTTGTTTAAATAAAGATTAATATAGTTGGTAGAGAAATATAAAAATAAAAAGTGATCAACCTCCTTAATAATTGATCTAGTGTTTACGTACCTTCCCTATGCTGATTTTTCGAATTAAACCTAAAAAACTATCTTTTCAAAATAAACCAAGTGTCATAGAAATACACTTTTAAAATAAAACTTTATTTCAATTCGAAGATATCTATTATCATCCAATCAAATAAAATGATTAATTAACAAATTGACGTGGGACAAATTAAATCCAGCATATGTCCCTAACTTTAAGAGTTTGGGCATTGACTTGCACAGGCTGTAAATTGAATAAATTAATTGATTATACCCATTTTCCCTCCTAGTATTTATGCTATGTAATTATTAAATATAGTTTGGTTTTTGAACTATAAAGTGTACAATGAACTCTTTAATTTTTCAAACTAGAAAAAAAACAAGCATATACATCATAAAATTGTTAGCTTTTTTGCATTAACCACTACCAATTTTATTAGCCCTTACACAAGATAATGGGATGGTTTTTTAGAATCAATAAAATAATTTTGGACTTCTTTTTATTATTTAAATTAATTCTTAGGATTTTTTCATATGGAGTAAACAATAGTTTAATCATTGTAGTTTATGTAAACATATTAATTAATCCCCGGGGTATAAAAATAATTAAGTAGTTATTTGATTAGAGTTGACAATGCTTAATTTAATATTATTTTGTTCCAAGAAATGCTTTCCTTTTCTCCTGATACTTAATTTAAAGATTAAGTAATTATGGGGCAAAGGATCATGCTCTGTGAAGTGAGAGAAGGCTAAACCATGGGAAAGTCAACCGTCCAGCCTATTGTATTTCTCGTGCTTCTAATTTTCTAATGTCATCAAGCTCGTAATTAAGTTGTTAAGAGGAGGGCATAATGAGTTTTATATATAGTTGAATGATGCCAAGCAAGTGACAAATAAAGAATCAAGAATATTATAACATCTAACAAGCGGTACAATGATAAAAGCTTGAGATTAAATAGTTTGTTTTTTCCTATGATATTCAGATTTGAACCATATAATTGTTAATATGATAATAACTAGAGATTTATATGACTATTAATTTCAGAACCCATAAAATTAATTGAGCTGTATTCAGATTTGAGTCATATAATTGCTAATATGATAATCACCAGAGATTTATATGATCATTAATTTCAGAACCCGTAAAATTAATTGAGTTGTATATAAAATGGCTTAAACATCCAAATTAATAAAAAAACAGTATCATTGATAAGTTTGTGATAACCATTTAAGTAAGGAATAAGCGGGTGCATCGTAGCGAGCTTAGCCCATAAATAATTCTTTTTATTAAAAAGACTTGCATTCCAACCTGGCTTCAATGCTTGTGCATGAAGAAATAATTATTTTACTAAAATGCTTTTGCTTCTCGCGCCGACCAGAAAAAAATAAAGCTTTAATAAATCTTTTTCTTTTTTATTTCTTAGAATTAATTTGATTGAGAATTAAGATTTATATTAGAAATTTTTCTATTTTTTATCATAATAATAACCTGGCTTCAATGCTTTTGTTATTGTTTCTGTTGATTTGTTTTTTATCTTTTAATGTTAAGCAAATTGGTAATTATGTTTCATAATTTATTTTGATTTACATTCTATAAGGTTATTATTATGATCTTATAACTTAGGTCACAGGTTGGGGTCAGTTGACTCAGGTGATTTTTATATTTTTTTTAATTATTTTTTTTTAAATTTACTGTTAAATATTGGATTGATAGAGAATTAAGTTTTATAATTTATTTTGATTTATTTTTACGATATTATCCCAGTCATATAATTCATGTTTGACATGTTAATACAAGTTAGTTTAGACTATTTTTTTAACTGAATTTGTATTTTAAATTATATCAATCTTCAAACTATATGTTAATTTAACATTAAAAAGAAAACAAATCCAAAAATGTAGAAGGCAAAAGTTTTTGTCGGCCTTTATCCTAAAATCATTCAGTTTTATATGGCTCAACACTCCTTCCCATGTAGAGGCACACACTCTAGACTTTAATCATGCACGCATGCATAAGCATCTAAATGTTATATATTAATAACAAATAAAATCATTAATAATCCGCATGAGCAGGACATCACTTCTTGTAATAATCAAACCAAGTCAACTATTAACATGTATTTATAAGAGAAAAGTGGAGAGTTCAGCAGCCAGCAGGGTCTTGGCTTGTCAAGAAGGGTTTTTTCCCTTCCTCTCACTCCAGGTTTAATTTTTGATCAAGTATGCCTGTCATCCTTATGGTGACTTACATGCTTTCATTGGGACTTTGCAGGATATTCAGTGGGTCTAGGGATTAGTTGTAGTGCGCGTAAGTAGGCTCTGGACACTCCGGTTATAAAAGCCATTAATATTTTTTTATTATTATTTTAATCAATATTTTTTTTATTAAAAGACTTGATTTCCTCTGAGGTGATTTTAAAAGTAACAAGAATTCTGGTGAAAATGACAAAAACAAAACCCATTATAGACCAGTTTTAATTTATTTGCTCTTAAAGATATTTGAATTATTCAACTATGTTTTATTTTATTTATTTTCTAATTTGATTAATGATATTCGTATCAACTTCAAAAGGTTAGGCATGAAAGAAAGATACACCTTTCTGTAACCCACCATGACAAAGCTGCAAACACCTAATGAATTATAATAATGATTATGTAAAATAGATCGAAGGTCAACTGCATCCAACAAAGCATCAAATTTGATGCTCTTAACTACCTAAAACATTTAAGAGCTAGTATAAAAAAATGTGTAAAAATAAAGTCACAAGATTGGACCTAACCAGAACTAGGATTCTTTCCCATTGACATCATCGAAGCAGTTTCCATTAGCTAAAAAATATTAATCAAAAATAAATAAATAAATAAAACTCAAAACACCTTAGCAATGTGCATGTACATGTCTATTACACAGCTAATATATGTGGAAATAACAATATATATTTTAATTGTGATAGCTTTATTATCTTTTCATTTTCAAATTTTGTTTTGTTTTCAATTGCATCCTCCTTGAATTTTTTTAGTCTATTAAATTTGATCCTCATTCTTTTGATTTGTTTTTATTTTAAGACAATTTTTTGGATTGGTTTCTTTTCAATCTGAAAAAAATATTATTTAAACAGTCTATTATATTTTTTTCTTTGTTTAGTTTTTTAATTTGAGTGAATTTCATAGTTTAGCATTAAATTAGTTGACAATTAAAATTCTTAATTCAACTAGGGTTTTTAATTCCATGAGTTGTGAGTTTAAAATATTAACTTAAGTTTAAGAGATTGTATTGGATCAATTAATATGGGTTGAAATATTAAAATTATTACTTTTTTTCTCTTGTTGATTAAGTATTTCATAATTAATTCAAGTTATTGTTGTGTTTTACCTTTTTGCTTCATTTTTGCAAAGTTAAGTTACTATAATGCCTATAGATGTAAGACAATACTTAACTTGGATCTGAGAACTCATTTTTACATAAAGACATTCTTGATTTCAAAATTATAACCATCATTTTAGGTTCAATTTGATCTTTTACTTAATGTTTATAATAGTTTTTTTTTTTCTGATTTCATTAGTTGATTTTGAAATGGTTAGAAAATAAAGTTCATGAATGCTTATTTTTCTTGTGTTTTTTTATGATTATCATAGTATCAAATAAATATTTATTTTAAAACTAATGCTTGAAATGGAGAGCATCTAATTTTTATTATATAATTAAGTAAAAGTTATTTTTCAAAAGAAATTATTAAACTCAACTAAGTTCATGTATGACCATGGTTATCTAATATGCTATTGTCTCAAAACTTAAAAAATAGGTTGCACTTTTGTTTTTCTATAAGTTTATCCATGTTTTTTTTTTAATTATTCAGATTAATTTTGAACCTATAAAATCAATTAATTATATTGAGCAAGCCTTTAAATAATTTATTTGAAAATTCACGGTAGACAACGAGCGAGTTCAAGGGATTTTACAATATACCTAGTTGCCGGAGTTAAATGACATTACTAAATACCCGTACACTCTCAATTTGTGTTTTATTTTAATTATTATTTATTTAAGAAATTAATGCAGCTCGTAGACCGCGGGGCAATCCTGTGGTGTATAGCCAAGACCAAGATGTAACCTCCACTAGGGTCTACGCCTTAATAAAAGTCTTATCGTACCTCGCATTCTTTACACAGAAAAAGAGAGCGATTTCTTCCAGGTATTATTTACACACCCAAGAACGCGTTAAAAACTCTGTTTCTTGGATCTGTAGCCTGGGCGGTTTCACAGTTACCCAAAAAGTATACATATAAGATGAAGTCTAAGGCACACCCATTTCCCAGCACTGCGCAAAAAATGATGGGCTGGTCCTGTTTTTTCAGGGTGGTTCTTGTTTTAGCTCTTCTGGTTCTCCCCGGCTTCTCTCATGGACATGGTATGGTAGTTCAAGTTCTTGACGGGTTGTTTTGACTACATTTTATCTGGATTCATTTTCTTTTCTTTTGCTCTGTTTGATTCTTCCTTTTTGTGGTTTCTTACACTCTTTTTTCTGGTGTTGATTGAAGGAATCAGTCGGAAAGTGATTGAGACATACGGGTTTGGAGATTCTTCAGTTAAATTAGAGGTGGGTTTTCTTTCCTCTGTTTTTGATGTTCTCCTTTATAATAACAATTATAATTTTAAAATAGATCCCTGTTTGTTTCCCAGGAAACTGCAGGGAATTCAAGGGGAATGTATGAATTGGACTATGAATTGGATCCGAAGCCTAACACCAACCCCAAAACTGGCTTTATATACAGCCCTCCTCCACAAGGCTGATTGATAGTTGTGTCTTTCCTCTAAAACAGAGTGATTTCCAGAATTATTCTGGCTGTGTTTTTCTGTATTTGTTGTTTTGGAAAATTGTAATTTGTGAGTAAGATGCTTCAATGTTGATTCTCTTGTTGTAACGATCCTTTCTTTCTCAATTCTCTTACTGGTGTACAGTTCTTGATGCACGGTCTGGAAAACAGAGGGGGGTGGGGATTTGATTTCTTTTCATGTAAACAAGCCATTTTGCCCTGCTTCAAATTTTTTAAAATGTAAAAAATATATAGCAAGAGTTTTTTTTTAATAATGTTATATATTTTACCAAAATAATTAATTTGGATATAATTTTTGTTAAGTATTAAAAAAAACTATTAGAAGATAATTTTTTATATTTAATAATAATAATAATAATAATAATAATAATAATAATAATGTGAAGTAGAATATTTTTATAGAAATAAGATAAAAAAACAAAAAAACATTTGCATCAGCAAATTTATGAGAAGATAATTGATAAAATCCATTAAAGATGAGTTATACTGATTGATTGTTGAGTCTGCTTTAATTGTTTGTCTAAATATTAATTGACAGATAATAAAACTACAATTGATAAAATTCACTAAAGATGAGTTTATTTTTTTTTATTATTATTGTAGCAAACTGATTAATTGTTGTAAATTTCTAAATCCAAATTTCTTATTGTTATTATTATGATTGAAGGCAAAACTAAAAAAAAATATTAGTAGCGTAAAAAAATATTTAAAATATTTTCAAAAACAAATCAATATTAATATGATTTTAATATTATTTTAACGTGTTAATATCAAACAAATATCAAAATATATAGTTAGTTTAACATATTTTTTTATTAAAAATATATTAAAATAATCATAACATTATTTTCAACACATTATCCATAATAAAATATAATATTTAAGCAAAAACTAAATAATTAAAAGAATTTAAAAAAGAAGAAGAATAAGGGCTGAAATGAATACCACAATATATAAGCAATTTTATTTGAATGGCAAAATTGAAAAAATTAAAACCTCAACATCAAAAAATAACAGGAATGAAAAGACAATCAGAAGAATAAGGGCCAACATGAAACATAACAACTATTTTTTAATTGGTTGTGGAATTTTAAAATAGAATTTATAAAAAGTCACTATCATTATTTTCAACACCTTAGCCATAATAAAATTAATATATTAAAAAAGCTTAATAATTGAAAGAATTGTTTTTTAAAATTAAAACAATAAGAGACTAAAATAAATAAAATAATATACGGTCAATTTCAACCAAAACAATAATTTTTTAAAATGTATATTCTCTTAGTCTTTAAAATATCATTTAAATTAGTAAAAAATATTCTAAATATAAAAAATATTAAAATACATCAAGTATTTAAAAACAAAAATAAATAAATCATGATAATCTGCTCAAAAATTTTTTTTTTTTAGAAAACCAATTTACTAAAATAATTTGTCTCATTTTTAAAAATACTTTAGGTGGAAAAAAAACAACACATGCAGGTGGTGTTATTTATAGCATGCATGTTAAAAAAAACTTTATGAAAATGATATATTAAAAGGGCATTAAGTAAAAAAAAAATCCAAAACTAAGATTATATATATATAAACATGGACAAAAAATATGGGTCTATTTTAGAAGGAATGAAAAAAAATTAAAAGAAGTAAAATTAAATAGAGCAAGGCTTAAAATGAAAACAAAAAATACATGGTTAATTCCAATTGAAGAAAAAAATTGAAAGAAATCAAAACTTCTATATTGACTAAATTAAGGGATTTAAAACCAAACCCAAAATTAAAAGAATAAGGACTGAAATGAAAACACACATTTGATCAATTTCAAATTGAAGAACTAAATTGAAACAAATCAAAACTAATATAAGAGAAATTAGGACGATAAAACACAATCATAAGCCTAGGGAATGAAATGATAAATCCTTAAACCAAGAGGAATGTCATGTAAATGAGCTTGCAGGAAGAGAGAGAGAGAAGTGAAAAAAATATAAACCGACCACCGACACGTCTCCGACTACTATGTGATGACACACACCATTAATTGAAAAAATTGGTAAAAGACACAAATACCTCCAAACAACTAGAAAATGCCAAATAATCCCTGTGAAAAGACGAAAATACTCCGGGCCAAGAGTTAAATTTCAATGCACTGATGGGCAAACTGATAATTACACTATTATAATTTACAGTAATCTATATCTATTGTCACTTTATTTTCTTCACACGGTATAACTTTTTAGCTAATGTGCTGAAGTTAGGGAAGAGAAAAAAATAGATTTAATTATTTTTTTTGTCGAGGAAAAGAAAAATGTTCCCTACCTTACCAAAGTGATTCAAAAAAAAAAGTAATAACTCATTTTATCCCAAATTTTAGCAAATTTCTCGATATCATCGCAAATCCACCATCTACCCTACCCTCCAAATAGTTATGTGATAACAATACGTAAAGAAAAAAAGAAGTGAAATGAAACGATCACTACCTAATTTTGGGACTAATTTTTCAATCATCTTCCCAAGTTCGATTCTCGGTGAACCAAAATAAATAAAAAGTGTGCCTTCATCACATGCATGGAACGTTCGATGAACAAACAAAGTCACTTTCTAGGGTTTTGTCTGGAGTTTAAGTTGAGGATTGAAATTATGGCATATCTGTAACCATCAGAAAAGCATAAATATAATGCTTTTATACGAAGATGATCATGGAGTTTTGTTTTCACAATTAAATTTCGTGTATAGAAAGATTTATAGTTTATGTTCTAAATTCTACTATATGAGTAGCGATTTATATCATAAATCATCCTCTAATTTAGTCTATCTAATTTACATTTCATCAATGATTTGAACTATAATGGTAAGAAACATGGAGATTCAATATATAAACATATAGAATGATCATGATAATTTTTTCTTACATTTATAGTCAATAATCACAAGTAATTTTAGTTTTACACAAATCATTTAAATTTATAAGATTTTATTACACAAATCTAGAGTTGTGTAGCTTTACCTGAAGACTTGATTTTCTTTGTCTTAATTATATTAAATTTTTAGGGTTAAGTTGTCACAAATCACAAGCTATTTAATTGTATGTCTTTCAAAAAACAATTCACATGAACTAATTGTACTTAAATCTCTAGTTTAGAAGACAAGTTATTTAATTGTATTGCCTCCAAAAATAATTCACATGAATCATTAGTAAAAAATCACTTAAATCTATATTTAGAAGAGAAGTCGTTCAATTATCCATTTGCTAATGATAAACAATACGAACCACAAAAATAAATCTTCTAAATCTCTATTTAGAAGAGAGGGATTTGCTAAGCCTAAATCTCTAATTTAGTGTTTAATTGGTTTTTCTAGAAAAACTGTATGACATAACTTTGTCTTTTTTTCTAACAAAAATAATAGGTTTGCCTTTATATAGGAAATTCTAGAAATTTTATAAATAGTAAAATATCAATTTGTCCTTTTAAATAATATTTATATGTTTTTTAAGAAAATTTTTAGAAATGTAATCAATCATATCCCTACTTGATTATTTTAGGAATAGAATTATAATCCATGAATTAGATACATTCTAGTACTTAATTTCAAAAATTATTTCAATCAAGTCACACTCGATTAATTATTCGAGTTTAATTTCTGACTAATTATTCTTAATGTGTGCGACTCATTAGGTTTATAATATGTTCAAAAAAAATATATACATTATAATTCTAAATACATATAATTAAATAATTTAATTTATTATCATCAATAATTGAATAATTTATATATGTAGATCAAGTGCACTGTTTAACAATACGTTATGATTCCTCAAATATTAATAAAATAATAAGTGATTTAACTTAACTTTTCACTGGCAAGTTTTTCAATGTAATTATTATCCTTTCATAAATTATATTTTGATTTAAATACTTTAGCATGAAATATATTTTGATTTAAATACTTTATCATGGAGTGTGTTTTCCATGTCAAATCATATTTGTTTGTAATATTATAGTAATTGATCATTTGAATAAGATTTAAAACTCTTTTCAAATTTCGTTCCATCTTGCTGAAGGATTTAACAATCAATACTATTTAAAAATATGTGAAATATTTTTCTAATTCACCTAGGGTGATAATCCTCTCTTGATCACTCAAATTCTTTTAAATAGTTTATGTTATGTATAATGTTTTTCCATTTGTTCCCTTTACCAAGATAACATGATCAAAACATAACACTTTCTAAATAATATAATTTTGTGATATTAAGTGGAAGCATCACATGTGCAATCGTCATCTAATCCTTTTTATACACACATGTGATATCTGCATATGAGATTTTTATGCGAGTTAGTTTAGTTTGCATATAATTTAACAAATACATACATATTAGTTTTATATACCCCTCATATCTTAACTTATAACATCAACTTCTTTTTTTTTTATAAAAGATACAACATTAGCGAAAATGATTCAAATTATGTATATTATTTTTTAAACTAAATACCTTGAGATCCAATTTACTAGCCATTAGAGTTGCTAAAAAATAGTTGTTATAGATGACATGTCATTTGTACACACACACAGTTGTTCACCTTTTTCTTTAAAAAAAAACCATGCGCGTGAGTTTAGTGTTCTTGGTCCAAGCATACTTGCCATTTTCTCTTTTTTCTATATTTTGTTTTTAATTTTTTATTTTTTTTGAGATAAAATATTAAAATGGGTTTAAAAAAATTATTTTATTATTCCATGATTTTTAATTAAGATTAAATCTTTTTACATTTTTATTAAAAATTATTTTATAGATAAAGCAATCAAGTCATTTATTTTTTTTAAAATCAAAACCTTTTCAATTTTTTAAATCTTTTAATTTTTGAATATTAACAATTCATACCAATTATTTTTCAAAAATTAAAATAATTAATGCAATTTTTTTGTCATGTATTTACAACTTATGATAAGTTATTATATAAAAAACCAAACTTTTGATAAAATGCTCTATTCGTCAAAATTTAAAGAAAGAAAAAAAATATTTTTTATTGAAAGAATTAAATTTCCCCATAAGTCTCCATCAATTAATTTCTTGCGAATTTCTTTAATTTTGAACCGAAAAAACAATGCTATTGAAGAAAAAGATATGACCATATATCAAACAAAAAAAAAGAGAATAAATTAAAAAATAATATTTTAGTTTAATAAATACATTTTTACTCATTAATTTCAATAATTTATATTTTTCAAGAATTTATTTTATTACGTATAAGACTAAATAAAGATTGAATTTTGAAATAAGGAAAAAAACAAAAACAATAAGTGCTTCGTAAGAATTGTGTCATACTAGGCTATCACTTGTGCTTCTCTCTCTCTAATCCAGCCCAGCCCATCTCTAAGCACGACACTGCCACTACATCGTAAGTTAGTGATAGCACAAGTGGTTGGTTTGGGCTTTGCCCTCAGCCCAACCATATTTCATGGGCCAGTCTGGTGATGCATCAACTCAGGAGCTTGCCTGAGTTGATTACATCAGCGATCCATTAAGAAGTTAATTCACAATTTGGTCAAAACCTTGTTTTACTAATTATTTTTTTCAAATGTACTTAAGCTGTTAAACCCATTACTTAAACCTTAAACTGAATCGGGCCAAATTTAATTAGTTTTTTTTTATACGAAACACAACTCTTTTTATTTAAAAAACAAAAGTAATCCTAAAGTTTGTATAGTGCTCTGTTCTGGATTTGCAAATGGCTGCGTAATGACATATCTATGGTGAGTGGGGTTGTTAACACTAAAATTAGGTCTAATGGCCTGACGATAAGTTTATAATAATTGGTCAAAAATAGTCGACTAGGGACATGGTCATAGTAATTTATTTTATCTATGAGTAAAGTCATGTTTAAGAAATTGAATGCGAGGGAAAACATGTATTGATAACTTGTTTTATGGAACGTTTAACATATTCTTTATATATATATATATATGAAGAGTTTGAAGCTTCTTTGTTTTTTCAAGATTATTTCTATAGGTTGGTCTATTAGGAATGACCCACCTGGTACTAGATCAATCTAATGTTGTATTTCTTTTATAGATGGTAAATCACTTGAAATTTCATTGAGAAAATTATTTTCAAATTCCTATAGCAAAAAAACATAAACACTAGGAACATAGGAATTAAGTTTTAATGTTAAAGTATGTCTCCTTATACAAGAGTAAACTTATAAACGTATTAGAAAATAAGATTAAAAAAACTAACTAATTCAATAAGTTAAGATTCAGCTTCAAGAATATCAAGAAAATAATTAAAATAAACGAGAAAGGTCTATACTAACAAAATTTTAATTAAAAATTTGCAAGATAATCCAAGAAAAACAAGAATTCAATTTAATATCATGATTTTTTATGTAATTATTCGACAAATCAAGAAAGAGTATTTGGTTATTCCATAACTTGGCAATTAAATAATTACTGAGAATTCAACTTTTGGCCAAACATAAAATCCAAGGATTTGTATTTGGTTATTCCATAACTTGTCAATTCAATCAATTATTGAGATTTTTCTTTTTTCTCCTGGTAATTAAGAAAGAGTACTATTTCTTTTTTTTTTCTTTTTAGGCCAAGATCAAGAAAGATAAAAGATCAAGATGAAGAACACAATTTTTTTATGCTTTTAGAAAAATTAGAAATATAAGTAAGATTTTTTTTTATATATATAAAGGGTTTGAAGCAAAATTTTAAATAATAAGAGAAGAATAAGCTCCTTTATTTTTAAAGAAATAAAACCCTAGCCGAAACTAGTAAGAAATAAAATTAAAAACAAATAACACAAACTAAAGATAAAAGAGATATAACCTCATAATAGCACAAGCTTCGATACCAACTAATGTATAGACACCTTCCAAGATACGCTAAAATCATATTTGAATAATTTTCAACATGACCCCAACAAGAACTTCCCTTGGAGAACTAAAGTTGTACACAATGATCACCCTTACCCTACGCCTACAAGAGACATGAGTTGTATAAATTACATTAAAGTTGATCAATCATTCAAAGAGTTTGTAAGTTCAATTTAAAAGGTTATTATAAGAATCACTCAACCACATGAAAATAGCAAAAAATATCAATTTATTTGTTAAAAATAGTATTTTCTCAAAAACTCTCAACGAAAGAGTATTTATATTAGAAAGAATCATAAGTCTAATATGATATCGCTTATTAATTTGGATAAACCCAATAAAATAATAATAATCCAATGGACCCAAATTTAAATAAAGAACCTAATGTTTGTAAGGCCTAGGAATAGTCAAAAGATAAATTAAAAAATAACACAACTAATTTCAATAAAACTAAAGTTGTTTTCATAATTTTCTGGCATAATCAAAACCCTACTTCAAATTCAAGATTCTCTATCGTCTTAATAAATTAAAAGGAATTCCATAGTTCAATAGAAATCCATGGATTTATACTTTTCAATATAATTAGAATCGCGTTAGAATTTCTTCTGTATATTCAGTTATGACAAAAAAGTAGTGAAATGCCAAAACCAACATATTTGCATCTTTTTTATTTCATTCTTTTTGTAATGTATAAATGCGCATCTACAAGCCCTTCTTGAACATGTATTAAATTAATAAAGAGCTTGTACTTTATTATTTAATATCTTCTTCAATTTTACCTTAACCCATGTGTCTTAAATAAATTTATTGAAAACCTCTTTGAACCTCTTAAAACCTTCTCTTTAGCCGGATTTATTATTATTATTATTATTATTATTATTAAGACCTAATGTTGTAAGTAATTATTTATATAATGCAGATATTTAATACCTTTTGATTTAACATTTATGATTTTTGTGAAGTTAGCCTTTATATGATTTAGGATCGAATACGGGTGTCTATACATCCAGTTTTAGGGGCATGACACAAACAGATCTAACTTCATTTCATTATTTATTTTTATGCTATTGTTTTCTCTTTTCTCATGCTTATTAACTCTTTCTTCTTCTTCTTCTATCCAAGTGCTTGCATTTCTTTCAAATCTCAATTCAGCTACCAAATTTGAATCTTGAGGTTTATTTTTATGATTATTAATTCTCCGTCGATTATGCTTTTTTTTAAAAGCTTCTAGCTTTATTTTCTATGAATCTTGACTAAGGCCTTGTTTAGCATGAAATTTCACAAATGTTTCTGATTTTTTTAATTTTAAATTAAATAGTTTTGGTATTTTTAGATAATATTTTATGTGCTATTATAAAAAATAATTTAAAATAGATAAATAATGTCATTTTAAAATATTTCTATACAAAAAGTACTTTCAAAAACAATTTTAACCACTACCAAACAAATACTAATACTAAATAATTTTTCTAACCTCAGTCTTTTTATATCCTTTGATTTGATACATAGCACATGGTAACTTCAATTTTTGGTGGGTTTAGATGGGTTAGGACCTTTTTTTTCTTTCCTTTGACGCCCTTTGAATGCTTGTGAAATATTCCGACAGAGATTTTTTTTATAAGATGTTTGTAAGAGAGATATCAAATACGCATGTGCTATTTGTAGGGTACTCTATTGCAAGATTTAAGTGTTGCTTAGATGAGAAAAAAACATTTAAAAAAATATATATTTACTTGGGAGGGTGTTTCATCTCTTAAAAGAGTATTTGACACTGCATGTATTTTAAAAATATTTTTGAAAAGTTTAAAATTTTTATTTTTATTTTAAATTAATTTTTTTAGTGTTTTTTTTTTTATTTTTACGTGTTAATATTAAAAATATATATTTTTTAAATATTTTATTATATTTCTAAATAAAAATTATTTTTAAAGATAATTTCAACTATAGATGATTCGGGAAAGTGCTAGACTCCTCGGAAGTTGCATCAGATTTTTGAAGTTAATAAACAAAGAACACTTATCTAATAAAGCAACTGGGATGAATAACCTGGTTTTTTCCATGGAAAATTACAGAAGAGTAGACTTGAATTTATTTATTTTCCCAAGTCCAAACGATTCCAAGGAGGGAATTTCCGAGGATTGACGAAGGAAAATCATAGTCTAGCGGTTTTTTTGAGGTGAGACAAGCTGACCATTAACGAGGACTTGGATCCCATCTCAGAAACAATTCTTACGACACTTTCGTGTTGTCTTTCTAAAGAAATTCTGTGATACCTTCCTCGGCCAGCTTTTCCTACTAGACCTGTTTGAGAGAGCTGTTGTGGTTATTTTTAAAAGTATTTTTTATTTAAAAATACATTAAAATAATATTTTTTTTATTTTTTAAAAATTATTTTTAACATTAGTATATCAAAATGATTTAAAAATACCAAAAAAACATAAAATTCAATTTTTTTGAAAACGACAATTGAAACACCGTCCCAAACAGGCACATATGAAGCTATACTTGTGAACTCAGAATACTAAAAAGTTGATGGTGGTTTGGGATAGCCTGAGGCTGCACCGCCGCACACCGACCACCCCATTTCGTATTTTCCTCTTAGTTTTCGAAGTCTAGTAAAAAAATTAAATTAAATTTTAATTTAAAATAAAAATAAAAAAATCAATATTTTTTTAAAAAACGTTTTTAAAATATAATTACAAAGACTTTACCTCAGTTTCTGTGTATATGCTGAGATATAAAAGGCAATTAATCAAGAGAGGAAATAAACAGTGCAAGCACACGTATTGGGATTGCGAATCTTGAAAAAATATTTAATTGTTCGTATTTGTTAAATATAATTATAAATCCGAATTGATTGAACATGACAGTAGAATAAAATAAAAAAGAAAACATTTTAAATATTTATCATCATTTTTGCCCATCCGATTTTAATCATTGAGTTTAAAAATAACAACGAGATCCGAATCTTTGATCCGGATTTTTATATAATTAATATAGATATATGAAAAAAAAAGAAGCTACGCTGAAATGGTTTTAACTGAAAATTTGAAAGGTTTCAATATTTCTTTTTTAATTTTAAAATAATTTTTTAATGAATAATTTTTTAAAATAAAGAATATTACTTTAATAAATTTGTAAATAAAAATTACTTTAAAACGTGTAGACTCTCTTCAAAAGTTGTTGTCATATCATGATGATAACATCATGGAAAATGCAAAGCAAGAATGGGAAACCTTCTCGATTTCTTACTTCTAATAAACTGCAAATACTTGTAGTACAGAATATTCTTAATCCTTCGGCCGTCTATGATGGTCAATTCCTTAAAAACTCACTTAATTCCTTATAAAATGATCAACTAACAATCAAAAAAGATATTAAGTTATAAACATAAATAATAAGAATGCTAGACTAGACTTTTATAATTTTATTAGTCAATAAGGGTAGATGAAAATCAAGAAAATTCCAAGAAAGTCACTCCTAGAGACACACAAATAATAATAATAAATAAAAAAAATCACTTTTTTTTGTAAAACGTATTCCCAATTTTCCTTTCTGATGCAGGAGCATAGAAACTTCCCTGAAGTGTTGGGACCTTCATGACTAAATCCTCGTGTTTTTTCCTCTACCTTGTTGTGATGGCAATATACAGGCACCTTCGCTCCACCTCCATTGAAAGCTGAGTCGTTGATCTTTCACAGCCGACTCTATGTTGAGCCTGTATAAATGCACAAGAACACAGCCATCCTTTCCATTCCTCAAAGCATATCATCCTTCATTCTTTTGTTCTTGGTAGCTAGAGAATTAACCTTCTACTTTCATTACTTGCAGCAATATATTACTCAACCGATGGATGCTTACCAGCTCGCCAGCTTAATCGTACAGCAAAAAAACCCCATCAGACCCTAACCAGTCCTTCTGCCCGATGTTTATAATGGTTCAGTTTTTCCTGTCTGGATTGATTTTTAGTAGGTTTAATAGTTTTAAAAAGGTCTTGTCTGGATTTTGGTTCTTTCTCCAATCCCAACTAAGCCCTGGCAACTCGGAGATTTCGGAAGAAGACGATGGAAACCATGATTCTGAGACGTCAAAGCAAACCCAGGAGTCTTGCTTTGACGACAAGAGATCAGACGAAAGGAATATATGCAGAGAAGATGTGGAGATGGTGATGGAAAAGTTGGGACTTTTTTGCAGCAGTGAAGGCGAGGAACTGACGGAGTGGATGGGTTCTGATGAGATTTCGCAGCTGTTTGATGAGAAGGAGCCCAGCTTGGAGGAAGTGAAGGAAGCTTTCAATGTTTTTGACCACAACAGTGATGGTTTTGTTGATGCAAGTGAGTTGCAGAGAGTTTTCTGCAAATTGGGATTGAAGGAAGGACTTGATCTGGGGAAGTGCAGAAAGATTATCAGAACCTTTGATGAAAATGGAGATGGAAGAATAGATTTTAATGAATTTGTAAGGTTCATGGAGAATAGCTTAGGTTGAATACAGATTTGTGAATTATTAATAACACAGCAAACCCAGAATCCAGCACTTTTTTATTTATTTTGCCCTTTCCATTTGAATGTCTAGCTGCTCCATGGATAGCTTAATTGAAATCATCACATCAAAACGATTCAAATATATAAAAAAAGGGAGAAAAACTCAATTTTTTAGGAAATGTTGTTTGGAACGTAATCGCAAATAGTCTTGTAACTTATAAGGGTATTTTAAACCTAACAATGTGAATAAAATGACCAACTTACCCAATATCGCTCTGGTAGGGCTTCTAACATGTTCAATATCCTTGAGCCACCATGGAGGCTGATATGTTTCCCACAAGACCCCAAGCACTGTATTATGTGTACATTCAATTTCATTTAATTTTCACCAATAGTCTAAGCAAGAACACCTCCCATCTCGAAAGTGATGGAAACGGTTGGCATCTCTAACAACTATCACTCTGTTTGTAAGCTTTGAAATAAGTCTCACAGCTGAATGGCAATCATCACATATCCTAAGGTTTTTAATTACAAGGATGGATGCTTCTGGTGGCAACTTCAGAAGTCCATAGGCTATGGCCAGCTTCTCACTGTGATAACTAAGATAATATTCCTTCTGTTCATCTTCTACATCATGCAGTACTGCACCTATATCTGGAGTATAACCTAGCGGCTTAATCATAGCCAAGAGTTCCTTTACTTTTTGATAAGTCTGACCATAATCTGGATGCTTATTGTCTTCCGAAGTAAATATATGGGTGACATTTCCAATCTCTATCCAGCTCACCCCGGGTTCTTTCTTAATGTTTTTGTCCCTCATCAACTTTCTAATCTTGACAACTCCATCCCATCTCTTTTCCTTGGCATAGATATTAGATAATAGTGTGTAAGTTCCTACATCATTCGGGTCCATCTCTAACACAAATTCTGCAACCCACCTTCCTAAGCCGTAGTTCTGATGAACATGGCATGCATTGAGCAAAGTACGCCAGGCAACAACATCCCATTTAACTGGTGCTGTCCTCATAAAATTCCAAGCTTCATTAAGTTGTCCAGTCTTGCTTAGAAGGCTAACAATACAAGTATAGTGTTCCAATCCAGGCTGGACACCGAACCGTTTCATTAGGTGGTGCAAATAATAGAATCCTTCTTGCACTAGACCCAGATGGCCACAAGCAGAGAGAACCCCAGTAAAAGTTACGTAGTTAGGATTCTCTTCTGCAGCCAGCATGTCGTAAAACACAAGAAGAGTTTTCTTTCCAAGCCCATGATGTGAGAAGCCACATATCATTGCATTCCAAGTAATGATGTCACGATGCATCATATCTGAAAATACGTTCTTAGCTGCCTCAATGTCGCCACTCTTTGCATACATATTTATTAAAGCATTTCCAACCATAACATGGTGCTTAAAGCCTGACTTCTCACTGTGTCCATGTAAACAAAGACCCATTTCTTAGTGCAGACAGGCCCGCACAAGCATTTAACAAGACAGCATGTGTAAATTCATTTGATTTTACATTTTCCTGCTCCATTTTTGAAAATAAATTCAGTGCTTCTTCAAAGCAACCATTTTGAAAGTAAGCAGCCATGACCGCTGTCCATAACACAACATTCCGATTTTGCAAACCATTAAAGAGCCCCCTTGCCATCAAACTCTTTCCACATTTCCCGTACATATTTATGATTGCACTGCTAACATATGCATCGCATTCAACATCACTCGTCAACATCTTGCCATGAACATGCAAACCCAATCTCAAGTTTTTAAGAGAAGCACAAAGACTAAAAGCATTAACAAAAGTAACCTTATCCCACTTCAGAGACTCACTGACCATACTCCTCAGGACCTCCAAACCCTCCCTCAAATACCCATTTTCCACAAGTCTACTCAAAATCGAATTATAAGCAACAATATCATTTACAGGCACTTCATTCCAAACCCCCATTGCATCTTGAACAATCGAACATTTAGAATACATAGATACAAGAGCATTCCTCACATAATTATGAAACGAAAACCCAGTCTTCAACAAAAGCCCGTGACATTGCCTACCCTCCTCAAGTCTCCCACGATCACAACAAGAAGAGATCGCAATTGCGTATATATACTCATTCGGGCTAACATTAGCCTCCGAAACCATATCTTTCAACAACGTAATAGCTTTCAAAGAAAACCCATTGAGTAGATACCCAGTCATCAAAGCACTCCAAGAAACCACATTTCTTTCAGGCATTCTATCAAACAAATCGTGGGCAATGGAGACTTGATTAACTTTGGCATAAAAATTTATCAAGGAATTTACTTTAATTACGTTGTTTTCTGTGGCTTGGTAAGTTACAATCAAATGGGCATGGATGGTTTTACCAATCTTGAGGTTTTTAGTATCAGCTGATAGTTTTAAGAGCTTAATGGGATCTAGAGGAGAGGAGGGTGTGACAGCATGTGGTCTGAGTAGTAATGGCGCGTGCCGGAATGGCACATAAGCCTTTCTTTGTGCCTTCAACATTGGATTTGATTAGGTTTTGCAGCAATTGCAAAGCTTCTAGTTGTCTCCAATGTCATTCCCCTAAGGCCTTATGTTTGAAAGTGCAGGGCTTCTCCCCTTCTTTTGGATTTTGCAAGAAAGTGAAGATTGTCTTAACTTACAATCAATAAATAACCTGAAAATATTTTTAATATTAAAAATAAATTTTAAAACATAACAAAATATTATTTAAATATATTTATAAATAAAAAATATATTGAAAGGCAAATAATTCTACATGTGTTAGTTCAATTAGCTTATGGATGCACAATTTACCATCATGGGCTTGTAGTTTGTTAGGTAATTTCCCCTCTTTTTTTATGGTATTACAATATTAGTGTTTATTTGAGAGCGTGGTTGAAATCGTTTTTAAAAATATTTTTTATTTAGAATTGAATTAGAAATATTTTTATTTAATTTTTTTTTGATATCAACACATGAAAAATAATCTAAAAACACTGAAAAAATTAATTTAAAATAAAAAATAAAAATAAAATATCATCATCATCGTTCAGAGTTTGACCAGTATAACGTAAGATTATTTATTTTGAAATAAATGCGCTGTCAAGTCTTAAATTTATGTAGATTTTTTATTTTTTATTTTATCACTATTTTTTTTATACTAAATGCAATATTTCTACGAATATTACTTTATGAGTAAATATTCATATCTAAATCTGTCAATTTTACTTTTATTTAATTGTCTTATACTTGTCATGTTGCTATATTTATGAACTTTTCAACTCATTTCTAATTGAATATTTATACTTTTCCTTTTGTTATTTGAGTTTCTAATTTTTGAGAAATCATCAATCAAATACTTTAATAAGAATCGATTAGTTAATTGTTGATTTTTATTAATTATTGTCCTAGCATTTTTTTTATAAATCTTATTTGATTAAATAAAATGAAAAACAACATGAGAATACAATTTTTTTTTAGTATTTTGGATAGTACCAAACATTAACCAATCCTTATTATACAGAAATAATTAAATTCTTTTACTGAATTTAGTGGGTGTGCTTTTGTTTCATTGTACAAGGACTTGATCTTGAGATATGACAAAGAATTCAAATCCTTATTATACAGAAACTTGAATAATGGAAACCTGATGTCTAGAAAAAAAAATCCTTGTTGCCTAAAGATATATGTTTAGGCTTATTAATCTGTTTAGATGATGTTACAGGTTCATGTTGTTATCCCTAAGATTAAAGCAAATAATATACATAAGAAGAGTTTAATTAGGTGCTCTATTAATATTAACAAATGATGCAGTTCAATTCAGATAAATATAATTAAATAACAATATAATTAAATTGTGTAAAGTAAAAAGCTAAATAAAAGAAATTGCAAACTCGATTTTTAATGTGGTTTGAAACAAGTTTATGTTCATACCTCAACTACCAAACCGTACTTGAGTATTGTATTCTTCATATATCTAAACTCAGATATAATGAAAGTTTTGGACAAACTTGGGTAGCTCGATCATGCCTTGTTGTGCCCAAGATGATTGAAATAATGCAGATTCAAGGTAAAAGAATGTTCATTGGACAAATCTACATAAAAATTAAGTCTAATGACATAATTAGATGTTTAATAGGTCAATTTGCCTTAATCATAGGCTGAAATAAAAAGTTGGATTATGTTTTAATAATTATTTTGGGTCAAATTAAAATATATAATTAGATGAAAGGATCTAATTATACTTTTAATGGGTCAACTTAAGTTTTATTAAGAACTTAATTGGTGAAAAAAAAGTATGAAAGCTTAATTCATGCATATTTGAGAAGATTGAAGTTTTAAAGAGACCAAATTTAATATCTACAAAGTCAATTTGGGTAAAAATAAGGACAGAAATTGCAAGAAGAATAGAATTTTGGGTCAATCAAGAGTCAAATTAAAGAAGTTCAAAACCAATGACCTTTATACAAAATACACGTGAATTCAGGTCCAAACGCTTTTGAAACATAGAGGTAAAATTAAAAAAAAAATTGAGAGTTAACTTAGGGAAAAATCGAAGGATTTAAAAACCAAGGACTAAGATAAAAAAAAAAGTGGCTAAAATCAAGGGATATTTTTAAACTTGGCAGGGGTGTGAAATTGAATTGATTCTTAAATTAAAAGTCTAAATTAAGGACTAAAATTGACAAAGTGTTTTTTTTAACCTAATTTGGATCTAAAACACAAAAAATAACGTCATTTTATTTAAATAAAATAACATGTTTTGTAGAAAATGACATCAATTGGTTACTTTAAAAAGGGAAACAACATTATTTTCAAGTTATTGTGCAACACCATTTTTCCTTTGTACCGGTTTGCATATAGAAGAGATGAATTTTTCTTTTCAATAATTTTTTAGCGTTCATCTTGGTCACTCTTTCCTCTCTAAGTCCTCCACGACCACAACACAAAACACACCCATATTGTAGTCTACTAGTGTACCCTAATAGAAGGGGAAAAAATAAAAACAAAGCAAGTTCTTTGGCAACCCTAAACCCATTGCAAAGTGACCATATATGCACTATGAAATAACTTTTACGACTTTTATATAGACATGAGAAGGTTGGTCTATCAAGTCTGTCACCCCCTTATAAATTCAAACATCATAACAACACTAGAGAGGGAGGAAAGAAAAGAGAAGATAAAAGAACCTTTTTTCACCTATTTTTCTTTTAGGTAGTACTCCATAAAACCCACAGTGAGCCTCTTACCCAAGACCTTGCAAACCTTAATAGCAATAATGTTTCTATAACTAGTCTTTAATAGCAATGACAACACTAGTATCTCTCTCTTCACCTTGAAAGAGCAACACTCCACTTTGGACCATCATTGCTCCTCTCACTCAACACCCTAAACAACATATCCAGGAGCCTGCACCAACACCAATGACCAACAACTCTCTATTTCAAGTAATCTTCTTCTTTTTCTTTTCTTAAAATCTTTTTTATATTTTTAACTTACATATAGACAACAAGTAAATAATTCACATGGTCACTCAGCCTAACCTAGTAACCATGTAATTTTAGGGTTAAAACCCTTGGCCAAACTCATGTGATTGGGCTGGGTCCAACCTAATCCCAGAAAAAAGGACTATTGCCCAACTAGTTGGGATGAACTTGAGCCTTATCAATCTAACCCCATAGGTTATAAGTATTTCACAAACACATTTCATATCTTTACTTTTGTTTAAGACTTGATTTATTCCAATATCCAACCAAACACCCTTTTAAGACTTAAAAAAATATTATAAAAAGATCATTGACTCTTTTTATTTATTTATTTGTGGGTCCCTACATATTTGTTTTTAAACAATTTTGGTTAATTTTGAGCTGTAGACTTATAGTATAAGATATAAACTTAGTATTAAAACTACCCGCTTTCCTTCAAGATCTTAAACATTGCATAACAATTTCAAAAAATTCCTCATTTCAAAAAATATAAAAATATATTTTATTTCATAGGCACACGGCCAAATTCAAAAATATTTTTCATGTGTATTTTCTAAAAATTAAAAATTATATTTTAATCATGTTTTAAAAAACTAAAATAAATATCATAATTAATTCATGATTATCTATTAGAATTTTGCTAAAATATAAAACAACTCCACAACAGTTAGTTTTTATTTTTTTATTATTTTATTGGGAGTGGTAAGACTTTCCTCAGCCGACATATCCCAGTCGTGTCTAAACTGTGGAGTGATCTGCATCGTGAATAGCTAAAGGTTCATGATCTGGTGACCGAGACTATTAAAATTATAATGGAAATAGGAAAGCAATAATTTCAATTTATAGTTGCAGCACGTGGAGATGTTCAACCTTATCCGTGGTGGAGGGAGGAAGGAAGTAGATATTATTAGAAGTTGTTTATTACTCTATCTCAAAATAAAAATTTTTATTTTTATTTTTAATTTTTTATTTTAAATTTAAAAAAAATTATATATCGATGTCAAAAATTAAATTATTAAAAATAAAAATATTATTTTAATATATTTTTAGATAAAAAAATATTTTTAAAAATAACTTCAACTCGAGAAAAAAACAGTGAAGGTTGCTCGTATGGTGTAGAGGCTTCCAAGCCACCACAAAAAAAAGTTTATTTGGGTTCCATTGGCGTTCAGTAAGTGGTATAAATGTATCTTGTCATTGTAATGGAAGGCCACCGTGTTGTCAAATATATATTTAATTTTGCTAAGCTTTCCTGTTCCTCGACAAAAAGGAAAGGTTAGAAATTATTGTTGGTTTTGAGCTTAACAAGATTTATAAATGTCATGTTGATCATATCAAATTAGTGCTCAACCCTCTTGATTGCTATATATATATATATTTTTTCAATTCATCCCTTAAAATTTTATTTAATTTGATCTTTATATAAACTTTGGTACTTATTTATTTATTTTATTTGCTTTTTTTTTCTCACTCTCCAATTTATAAAAATAAATTACTTTTTAAAATTCACTCTCCAATAAACCACTTTCCAAAGCACTCGATGGCCAAGTGGAAAGGAATACATCATGCAATATATATATAACCAATGTTGATAGATCATATAGTCAGCCATTAATTGCCATTTTGATCGCCTGGAACCGGCCCCTCCTCTCACGGAGGCGAAGTGGATGAAGGTGGTGCGGAATTATTTGGATGAAGACCTTTTCAGCTATTTTAGTGGATGGGTGAGTGCTGCCATTTTAGTGATTTCTAGAACATCAGACATTCATGAAATTATCTCATCTAGAATCATCTTTAATTTCCATGGGATTTTATAAATATATAGATAAATTATTATAAAATTCTAATCCAGAGTGATGTAGCAGTGGTTCATGTGCAGTGTATGTTGCGTCTCCTCCTCCTCCTCCTCCTCCTCCTCCTCCTCATGGCCTTGATAGTTATAGAGATAGACATGCAAGGAGAAATCCCCGCCATGGCAGGACTGTGCAAGGTATGAAAGCTTCCCAGTTATTGACTGTCAAAGACGAACACGCCTAGGATATAAACGAGTGAAGGCCTCCTAGGTCAACCAGACCTAGCAACATTATATTCCCAGGCAGCATGAAAAAACGGCTAGAGAATGATATAAATCATATTTTGGAGACTCAACTAATAAGCTAAGTTTTAGGTGAGATAGTTTCTTGATACGGGTATCGAGTTTCTTGTTGACCCAGTGGTCACGAGTTCGAATCTCATCACTCTCATTCTATTTCATAAAAATCAAGCGCATGAGTAATATGAGTCTGTGCAAGTTTCAAGCCCAAAGATCTTGAAGAGATGTGTTAGAGAATAATATAAATTATATATTGAGATCTTACTGAATAATTTAGATTTTTAGATGAGATGGTTCCTTGATAAAAACCCTAATCAACATTGAAGATAGCTCTTATCAAGTAGACAATGCTTTTATCATCAGTTTTTACTCTCAACAATGACCCATCCACCACTTAGATTCTTTTCTCTTAATAATGAATGAAAACCATGCGGGGCATGTGAATTGACCTCTTGCCCTCTAAATACATGCATACCCCTTTTGAATGCTCATGACTGTATAAACAACCTTATTTGGCTTTAGGTTTAATGATGATGACAAATCTTTTTCTTTTTCCCCAAACTTTATACGATCTTAAGTTTTTGGATGAAGGGTATAACTTTTAAAGGAATCTATCTATACATAGGCCAGCGTTTTCAAGAAAATAGCTCTGTGAAGAGATTTTGTTTCTTGCATTGGTTTCACCATCTCATAAACTATCAGTTATGTTTTTTCCAGCTTAGTAGTAGTTAATGCTTGAATTTGCTTTGGTGGATCCTGTGGGTTTAACTCTCTATATATTTTTTTATAAAAAAAATAGCTTTGCATAAAAAGCACCTTCATCCTATCTTATTATAAAAAACTTATGTGAAATAATATAAAGCTCTCAAAAATCATGAAATGACCATAAATTAACCTAATTATATCAAGAATACATATTTTGAGAATTTTTAAACATTGAAAAACAAGGGGTTTGAAATGGATTATGACAATCACTTTTTCTACATTGCTTACAATGCAAAGACATTGAAAAAATATTTTCCTTTGGCAATGTATATTAAGTTTGTAAAGAACTACAAGAAAGACATCACTAGAATTGGAAGTAGTTTTTAGCTTGATGTAAAAAAAGTTGTTTTATTGAGAGATGACTACTATTAGAACAAGTTTCATCGAGAGGAGACTATCCTTAAAACACAATAAAAATAAAAATATGTCTTATTAATAGTTGATTACTCTCAAAATAAAATCAAAAGCTAAACAAGCCTCATTGATAAGTGATTACATTTAAAATAAAGTAAATATAAAACAAGTCTTATTAATAGGCAACTATGCTTAAAACAAAATAAAAAGAAAAATGATTATTATCAAGAGATCACCCTTAAATCAAAATACAAGAGCAAAACAAGTCTCATTGAAAGGTGATTTCCTTCATATCAAAATAAAAAAGAACAAGTTTTTATTGAGTGGGGCAATAAGTCTCATCAAAAGGCGATTGTCCTCTTAACAAAATAAAGTGTACAATAAATATTATCAAGAGGTGATTATCCTTAAAACAAAATAAAAAAAAAGGAAAAAGTCTCATCGAGACTCAACCACTCTCGCAACAAAATAAAAAGAAAAACAAATATCATTAAGAGGGGATTACCCTAAAAATAATGTAAAACACCACCTTGATTGTAGAGTTTAATTTTTACTTATGTGATTATAGGATCATTATATTTTTTTTTCTTATCTATGTTCTTTATTTTTCATTCTTGGATGGGCATGTTAATATATTAAATTTGCTTGTCATTGTCCCTAAGTGCAATATGGGGATATCCATTTATTATTTTTCATTTCAATCATAAAAAAAAAGTTGTTACAGTTACTACTCAGAACTTATGATGAATGGTACATCATCATCTTAACTTGAATCGTGTCATCATCTTCACTTGTCCTACATTAAATTTATTTGTCTTTCCCTCCTAGCATAGTTTGACGGAATATGTTTAATGTTATTCATTTTTTATTAACAACATGAAGAGTTATTACCTGTACTTTCGGTTTATGATGATTTCTTTAAAAAATCCTTTAACTATTGGAGTTGCCATAGATTCTTTCAAACATGATTACATCTTAATAAATTGATTTGTTGTCATCTTACACGGTTCTCATCATAGGATACACATGTATCATCATCATCATCATTATTTTTGCCAAGAATTTTGTGAACTCAATCGAATGAGAAAATTTGTTGTAAGACACTTTAAATTCATGAAATTATTTTTACATTTTGAAACTAAGCCATCAATTTTATTGATTGGATCCATTTAGATACAATGTTGAAATGAGATTATTGAGATGTAAATTGAAAATTATTATTATCTAATGAACATTTTGGTTTCTTTGATCAAAAGCCCAAAATATATCATTCAATTGTTAAGATACAATATCAAATGTTTTTGTTGTCATATAATGAATGCTAAATGGGTTTCTCAAGTAAATGTTATCTAAAAATTTCTAGTTATTTTTTAGACATGCCTTGGATAGATTGTCAATATTTTTTCATCAATTTGTTAAAAAAATATTGCTAAAACAACACAAGCATTTCAAAAAAAAAACAAAAGCAAATATGAGATTTAGGTCATTAATTTCATTGAATTTGATATGCTTGGATAATTTAAGTGATTCAAATAAAAAAAAAATGCAATGACAACAAATACACTGAAAAAACATTGACAAAAAAAGTTCCAAAAAAACATGACATGAGCCCATCATGGTTAGCATACTAAAGTTATGACATGATTGTGATACTTAGGTAACCCTTTCTCGAAAAAGAAGCTAAATCAAATAACCTGATATTTAAGGACAAAAAAAATCTACAAAAAAAAACTTCAAGTCAAATTAGGTTAGACTGGTAATCCTATGACCATGGGCAAAGAAATGCAATACCTCATAGAAAAGATAATGAAAAAAAGGAGCATGAAGACCATTTTTCAATAAAAAAATATTAAATGATAAAATAAAATAAAAATTCTAAAATGACCTAAAACAAATACCAAAGTCAATCTATGTTAACTTTCAAAACTTGTGACTCTGATTATGAAATCTGTACTAACTCCATAGAAGATAAACCCTAAAGAATAATGAAGTAGTACAATTTCATAAGAATAATATTTTTTTTCTTTAGTTTTTATTTTTTAAAATTTATGTTTCTTTCTAAATGTTATCTTTTAATATTTTATTCTTTAAAGATTGAGCATTATAATTTGTCGAAGTCTATTTTCTATGTGATTGTTCTAATCTTATCACATGTGTATCGGGTTTGATGGGTTAACTGGATTGACTCGAGTTGTTTTTGGCATATTTTCAATTTTGATTAGGGAGAATTAGACTTTTTGATTTGTTTTTGTAGGTTCTCTTTTTATTTTCTTTTTAAAATTTTTATCTTTCATAGATTGATTGAGAATTAAGTTTTATAATTTATTTTAATTTGCTTTATATTGGGTTATCATGGTCTCATAAATTGAGTTGTAAATTTATCAGGTTACCCCGTGTAATCCAAGTTAATCCAATTAATTATCTTCTCGATATTTTTTTTAAAAAAAATAAGATGTCATCTTACATTATTATGAGTTAAACCATGTTTGTACTGATAGTTTTTTGTTTGTTACCTTTTGAACTTGCCAATAAATTGAGTTACATGAGTCAATTACTATTCAAATCAATTTCTTTCCTGGAAAAATATAATAAAATAGAAAATATTTTTTACATAAAAAAGAAGAAGATAAGACATGTGCTGTAGTGCATGCCTCTGGCAGTATATATCTCTAATCAGTGCCCGGCAGCTAGAATAGCAGCTTCATGAATAGCCAAAGCTTCTGATGGGTGGAGCTTGTCAGTGATGAGTATGGGGGGCGTCCAATTGGTGGACAATGACAACTTTTGAAAGCAATCCATCAGTAGACTCTTTGAAATCTCTACTTATTTGGAAAGCAATCCATCAGCACTCTTTGTAATCCTCTACTTTTATGGAAATAATCAGATAATTGGACCAGTCCTTGTCATGAAACCCTCCATCATTACGAGCTTTCCAAAGTCTTCATTATATAAAGCAAGCAAGGTCTCAGGAAATAAAAGGATTCTGGGCATTATTATTTTATATTTTTATTTTTATTTTTATTTTTCTGTGCCCTTAGATTAGTTTATACGATCATGAATATTTCTTTATTTGTTTTTCTTCAGTGAAAGATAATGCCCAGAATAGGAACAGCAACGAACTAGCCTGTAAAATGGCTTCTCGTCAGGAAATTTGCAACCTCTTTCTTCGAGCTTTCTGACTCCATCAAGAAGATAAGACTTGGAGAATGGAGTGGCATATTGCAAGAGAAATTGCTAATTTTCAAACCATTTAAAGTTCATAATAAGAGTCAGCTGTTTTACCCTTTAATGAAAGGGAGCAAAACCAGCAGAAATGATAGATATTGGAAAAACTATGGGCATCATGTTCTTTTTAGTATCAGCAATTTGTAAGAGGTAAAATTGGGGAATTTGAAACACGAGCAGATGTAGAGAACACATAGTAAACACTTGTTAGTTAACCTCTACTGTACACAAGATTGTCGTTCTTGTTTCTGGTTTATGTTTTGGTTTCAGAGCATTTCAGCGTGTTGTTTCAAGATTATATATTTTGAATTGACATAACATTATTAATTCGATAAGTCCAAAAATAACCTCAATAACTAGTAAAATTATAGTTTGATATTAAAAAAAACTCAAAATAATATAGTTTTTTTAAATAATATTAAGACGACAACATATTAGATCGACCATAAACATAGTAGTATAAACTACTATTAAGAGGCAAACTAACTTATTGTATAGAAGATCGGGTAGTAAGATAATTAGAGAGAAAAAAAAATAGAGACAAGTTATTTTGGTTTAAAATAAGGAAAAGAAATAACTAAATTTCAAAGAAACAACATTATATTCAAGTCAGGATTCAAGAGTTGATACTTGATAACTAAATTCTTTTTTTGTCTAGACTTTGTAATTTTTTTTTTATCATTTTCAGTGTGTGTGTTTCAATATAATTTTTTTTGAACGTGGTATACCTCATAGAAAAATTGTATCAAAGAAAAGTAAGAAATATCTGCAATTTCTGAAATTTGATTTTGATTAATCAGTTTCCTTTTTTGCTTTTGATTCAGAATTCATCAGCATCTATATCCTTTGACCGGGGGGTTGCATTTAACTCTTTGATGACTGGATAAAAAGAATCACAGCATTATCAAATGTATTGGCATCCGGATCCCAAATCAAATACTCTCGATCGAGTAATAAAATTATTAAGCAATTGGATGACAAAAAAAAATGCTCTGTTTTTTCTAGATTTATTTTGGATACGAGGAAACTCCGCACCCAAAAAAAATATATTTTATAGATCTAGATGAGCGGGTAAAACCCCGGTTGTCCCAAATACTTTCAAGGGATACACGCCCTTTACTCAAACTCGAGACCTGTTGTGAAGATAGTAGGTTCTCTATCATCAAGCCACGCTTCTTGATGATTTTTTTTCTTGATACAACTCTCATCATTTTAAATAATTTTTTTGAGTTTTTATTCTTTTTCTCTTCCAAGAATTAAGCCATGTATTTTCTTATATTGGCAGGAGACATACAATCAGAGAAATAGAATTTATTGAAAATATAAATAAGAAATGATGATGTAACAAATTAATTATGTTCTTAAATAGTAAAAAACAGAAGGTCAAAGTAAGATTATCTCTTTATAAAAAGGACAGTGATTTAGAGCTCAGAAATAAAGCATACAGTTGCTTCTAAAATCTGAAGAAAAGGCAAAAAGTCAGAAGCAATAGGGATACGGAAGGTGCAGTTCAGAAAGTATTCTCTGGCCAGTTTACTACAGTTCCTTTTTTTCTACGATAAAAGCAGATCATCCATAATAAAGTGTTGTGGTTTTCACTCTTTAGCGATCAGAAAATACAGGCCAGTATTCTTGTTATCCAAAAATGGCGGGTGGCAAAAGTAAAATTGGGTCAATACGATCCGTTTTCATGCATGCAGACAGTCTAGATTGCTTCTTAATGGTTCTTGGGTTAATTGGATCCATTGGTGAAGGGTTGTCTAGCCCCTTAATTTTTTTTGTATCTAGCAAATTGATGAACAATCTTGCTGGTTCAGAATCTTCAGATACTGCTCCGGATGTCTTCTCCGACAACATCAACAAGGTTTCTTTTCCTTTCTTCTCCCATTTTCAGACACACAAACATAGCACAAACATAAGACTGTAGTAACTAGTTGGCCTTTTTGTGCCTGGCAGAATGCATTGGCGCTTTGTTACCTGGCTTGTGGACAATGGCTTGTTTGTTTCACAGGTGGGTTTATTTACGTTTGTTGTTTTTACTAATCTATTAAAGCGTGTCTGAAATGATTATGCGGTGACGATGAAATAAGATTAATAAAGTCAAGATCAATACTAACTTTCATATTTAATTATTATTATTATTTGTGGTTCATTAGAGGGATATTGTTGGACAAGAACAGGTGAAAGACAAGCAACAAGAATGCGAACAAGATATTTAAAAGCAGTGTTAAGGCAAGAAGTAGGCTACTTTGATTTGCATGTATCAAGTACAGCCGAGATCATCACAGGTGTCTCTAATGACAGCTTTGTAATCCAGGACGTTTTGAGTGAAAAGGTTATGTGAAGAAACCTCCTATGAAAGTGCACTTTGTTTCCAAACAATCCAATTAATATTAATAACTGAGGGTGTTAAATTTGATTCTGCAGATGCCAAACTTCTTAATGAATGTTTCCACGTTTATTGGGTGCTATATAATGGCGTTTGTATTGCTATGGAGGCTAGCAATCGTAATGTTTCCGTTTATATTGCTTTTGGTGATTCCTGGTGTGGTGTATGGAAAGATTCTGATAGGAATATCAAGAAAGATGAAACAGGAGTACAGCAAGGCAGAAACAATAGCCGAGCAGGCTATATCTTCAGCGAGGACAATCTATGCCTTCGTTGGCGAAACCAAAGCCATAGCAGCTTATTCTGCAGCTCTGCAATTGCCATTGAAGCTGGGGTTGAAGCAGGGCATGGCGAAGGGGTTAGCTGTCGGCAGCAATGCTGTTATTTTCGCTGTCTGGTCTTTCATGTCTTACTATGGTAGCAGGCTGGTCATGTACCATGGTTCTCGAGGAGGGAATGTGTTCAATGCTGGCGCCTGTGTTATGGTGGGTGGCCTGTAAGTATCTTCTGTATTTTCCACAGCTTTTGAATTCTATCTCTTTTGTTTTCTGTATCTTCTGTAAGTATCATTATAATAGGAACCGAAATCCAGATCCTTTGCATTTGATTTCTGAAGCTACTGTGTTAGAAACTGGACTACTTCGATCTCTCATTTCCTCGCCACTTTTTCTGAACTGTCAGAAATCAGAGTCTTGATCTCCAAATGTCTCACTACTTTTAGTGGAAAGTGGGTTCTGAGAAAATTATTGTGCACTTTCCTTTTTCCTTTTTCCCTCTTTCAAAGATTAGGAGAAAGTAGGACCAATAACAACATAAATATCTGGAAAATAAAAGAGGGAAATTTGAGCGTAGGAAAGTTTATTTTTTAAAATTGTTTAGGGCCGGAGAACCAGAAAACGAAGGTGGACATTCAATTTGGAATAGAGGGAGTGATTTTTGCTTTACTTTTGGATTAGTTTGAATTAATACTTCTTTTTTGTTATTGTTATTGGCTGTTTTTGATTATCAGATCATTTGGAGCTGGTTTATCCAACATGAAGTACTTCGCAGACGCATGTTCTGCTGGAGAACGTATCATGGAAGTGATAAGAAGAGTTCCCAAAATAGACCTAGATAACATGGAAGGAGAGATTTCTGGATAGTTTTAGGGGGGAAGTTGAATTCAGACAGGTCAAATTTGCATACCCTTCAAGGCCAGAAAGCATTATCTTCGAAGATTTTTGCCTACAAATCCCAGCAGGGAAAAGTGTGGCCTTGGTTGGTGGTAGCGGGTCAGGGAAATCGACAGCAATAGCATTATTACAAAGATTTTACGACCCATTTGGTGGAGAGATACTTGTTGATGGAATTCCTATTGATAAGTTGCAGCTCAAGTGGCTAAGGTCACAAATAGGTTTGGTAAGCCAGGAGCCTGCACTATTTGCCACAACAATCATGGAGAACATCCTTTTTGGCAAAGAAACTGCGACAATGGACGAGGTTGTTCAAGCTGCCAAAACTTCTAATGCTCATAATTTCATTTCCCAGTTCCCTCAAGGGTATTCTACTCAGGTTTAGTTGGATCATGTTGATTAGCTAAACTGAAACTAGAAAATAGAAAATAGAAAACAGTTTCTCTAAACCACTCTTTCTGCACCCATAACAGGTTGGCGAGAGAGGAGTTCAATTGTCAGGAGGGCAAAAGCAGAGAATTGCTATTGCTCGAGCTGTAATCAAATCACCAAGAATCCTCCTCCTCGACGAGGCTACAAGTGCATTAGATACAGAATCCGAACGTAATGTCCAAGGAGCCCTGGACAGAGCAGCTGTGGGGAGAACCACAATCATAATTTCTCACCGGCTCTCCACCATTCGTAATGTGGATGTCATCGCTGTGGTCCAAGACGGTCAGGTAATGGAAATCGGGTCTCACGATGAGTTGATTGAAAAACGAATTTGGTATGTACGCATCCCTGGTTCGTCTTCAACAAGCACGAACCGATAAACCTTCTGAAAATGTCACTACAACTCCGGTGTCCTCATCGGCTATCCCGATTATGAAAGCTAATAATAGAACTGGTAGTGGTACCGGTGGTCGGAGATTATCACCGGTACAGATTTCACGCTCAGCCAATTCAGTGGCACCAAGTCAAGTTTCAATCAGTACTGAAGAAAATGCAGCGATGGAAGAGCAAAGATTTTCGGCGCCATCATTTCGAAGATTGCTGGCATTGAACTTACCAGAATGGAAACAGGCGAGCTTTGGATGTTTAGGTGCAATTCTATTTGGTGCGGTTCAACCAGTATATGCGTTTGTGTTGGGGTCAATGATATCCGTATTCTTTTTGAAAGATCACGACGAGATCAAGGAGAAGATAAGGATTTACTCTTTTTTCTTTCTCGGGTTGACATTCTTCTCGTTGATCATCAATGTGATTCAACATTACAATTTTGCATACATGGGCGAGCATTTGACGAAGAGGATTAGAGAGAGGATGCTTTCGAAGATTCTCACATTTGAAGTCGGGTGGTTTGATCAAGATGAGAATTCAAGTGGCTCAATCTGCTCAAGACTCACCAAAGATGCTAATGTGGTATGTGTTTCCAGCTTCTGCTCCCTGTTCGACATGGCATAAGCCACCATGGCTAAGTTTTCGAACAATTTGCACAGAAAAGCTTTCCTTCTGGTCTTTCATTTCACAGTAATGTTTTTGGTTCTGCGCAGGTGAGATCAGTGGTGGGTGACCGAATGGCTCTTGTTGTTCAGACAATGTCAGCGGTAACCATAGCATGGACCATGGGTTTGGTCATTGCTTGGAGGCTTGCCATTGTGATGATAGCAGTCCAGCCTGTCATGATCGCCTGTTACTATACCCGGAGTGTTCTGCTGAGAAAATACGTCCAGAAAAGCCATCAAAGCACAAGACGAAAGCAGCAAGCTCGCTGCAGATGCCGTTTCCAACCTCCGAACCATCGCCGCTTTCTCCTCTCAGGAACGGATCCTGAAAATGCTCGAGAAAGTCCAAGAGGGTCCGCGGAGAGAGAATATCCGGCAATCATTGTTTCGCCGGCGTTGGGCTCAGCGCTTCTCGGAGCCTGATGTCTTGCACTCTGGCTCTTGACTACTGGTACGGTGGCAGACTCATCGCTCAAGGCTGCTTGACCTACAAAGCCATGTTTGAGACCTTCTTGATCTTGGTGAGCACAGGACACGTCATAGCTGATGCTGGAAGCATGACGATGGACCTATCCAGGGGTTCAGACTCTATCCGGTCAGTTTTCGCTCTGCTGGGCAGGTGCACGAAAATCGAACCCGAAGACCCAGATGGTTTCCGGCCAGAAAAGATCACCGGCCATGTAGAGCTCGAAAATGTGGATTTTTCATACCCAGCCAGGCCGAACGTGATGATCTTCAAAGACTTCTCAATCAACATTGAAGCAGGGAAATCAACAGCTCTGGTGGGGCAGAGTGGATCGGGAAAATCAACCATCATAGGATTGATCGAAAGATTTTATGATCCACTCAAGGGCACGGTGAAAATAGATGGAAGAGACATCAGGTCGTATAGCCTAAGGTCACTAAGGAGGTGCATTGCTCTGGTCAGTCAAGAACCCGCATTATTTTCCGGCACCATCAAGGAAAACATCATCTACGGCGCGTCCTCCGATGAAATCAACGAATCAGAGATCATCGAGGCAGCCAAGGCAGCCAATGCCCATGATTTCATATCTGGATTGAAAGATGGATATGACACATGGTGCGGAGACAGGGGAGTGCAGGTCTCAGGGGGGCAGAAACAACGCATCGCAATAGCCCGCGCCATTCTGAGAAACCCAGCAATATTGCTATCAGATGAGGCAACCAGTGCTCTTGATAGTCGGTCGGAGAAGGCGGTGCAAGAAGCAATAGAGCATGTAATGGTGGGAAGAACAAGTGTGGTGGTGGCTCATAGGCTGAGTACTATACAGAGCTGTGACCTCATTGCAGTTTTAGATAAAGGGAAGGTGGTGGAGAAAGGGTCTCATTCATCTTTGCTGGCCAACGGAACCACCGGAGCTTATTATTCAATGGTGAGTCTCCAGAGCAGACCAAACAGCACCTCTGCTAGTCATCATAATTTGGATTGAATCGTACATTTCTTCTTTTTTCAATCTAGTTCATGTATGGCTGCTATCAAAATTGTTAGCGGTGGTGGAAGAAGGATCTGTAATTACCAAGCTAAAACTAAATAAATAAACATGAATGTTTCTATGCTGAGATGCGGCTTTCTATCCTCTTACTACTACTACTACTACTATTATATAAAATCAATTTGAGTGCAAGATCTATTCCTATTCACTAGAATCATTATTCATTCTCTTTTGGTCACTATTTTTTTTTAAAAGTGTTCTTATACATTGCATGAAATGGGAATTTATACTGATTATTTATTTTGTATTGAATTACTATTGTGCAAAAAAGTCCAATGAAACAAAAATAACAAATTGTTTTTTATTAATATTCATCACCGGATTTCTCTACATTATATTAGAGTTGACAATTTTATTTTATTTTTGAATTGGCTTAGAGGTGTTTTGAGTTTAGAAATTAGTTTGCTAACATTATAAGAGTATTTATTAGGTATTTTATGTTAAATAGAAAAAAAAATAGTATTTTATATCCAAAGAATTTCAAACCTAATTTCTTGGATACCTCTCTAATGGGTGAAAACTAAAATCACAAATGATGCTTCATCTACTATATTTGTTTCTAAAAACAAATGTAGTCTATCCTTCATAAAAATAAAAAGGCCAAATACATGAGCTTGTCATTGCAGGCTCTCATGGGTCGGGTCTTTTTTATTGATCTAGTTGCCCTAACTCATTTCTATATTTTTGTTTAGAGCTTTTTAAAAAAAATACACTATATAAAACATGATATTTCAATAATTAATCAATTTTCCCATGGTTTGAATTTTGAAACTTTGCCCAATTCAGCAGCCGGGTCGACTTATTGAACTTGAAGGCTGTATTGGGTTTACTAACATTACGGACAAGCTCTCCATTGGCAAGCACTCGGACGGAACCCGTGCCCCAAACTTTCCAAGCTCGTATCTTTGACCGATGCAGCCTGGCCCCATCACATGCTATCGACATATCACCAGACGACGTATCACTCACCTTCATCTTCTCCCACCTAAAACTCAAGTCTAAATATTTATCTTCCTGGTTTGCTTCCACCTCCGACATAAAAGACAGATCCAAGACATACTAGCAGATTGATTATTCAGGTGAAAACTAAGACACCATCTGCTTAGTTTTGTCCCTTGTTATTTTAACTAAAGCCTTTTTGTTCCCATTTTTATTTTTGGCATTAACCAAGATGGGAATAGCGCATGAAGCAAGGAAACTTGGGCTGCCATTAATGAATGTTGTAAGATTCAAAGGAATGCCCATTTTAGAGCAACTGTTTTTGGAGGAAAAAGCTGCTTCGAACTTCTTCAGATAACTGGTGTATTGTGAACGATGGAACTAGTACTCCTTCCGTTGTCATGGGCTTGTCCGGGTAAAAAGCTTTTTAACTCCGATCTCCTTTTCTTTTTTGCTGACTGAACAAGGGTATAGGAATCTCGGCTGAGTTTTGGGCAACCTTAGCCTTGGTTTGAGATTTCTTGCCCACTCTTTAAATAGTCTTTTATATTATTGTTATTATTATTCGACACTAAGGGATATCCTCATGTCTGCTTGCCCGTCGACCCCCACTAAGTTTATTTACTCTTTAGCAATCAATGGATTCAATGAGACTCTTCATAGCTGTGGTTTTTTTCCATTGGTAGAGAGTTGGTAAAATTAGCAGTTTCAAGGTTATATTTGGTGTTATCCTTTGTTCTGTAGAAAATTTCAGAATAAACGTGGTCCATCCAATCTTTCCCCCCATATAGTCGTTTTAGACAGCTATAATCTTGGAAAGTTTAATGTCTTTGCTTTCCACTGTCTTCCTCTTTCCTTTCGTACCCATATAATAATAAAATAAAAATTTAGGGAGAGTTTATTTCAGAGAGACTGAGTGAATGCTCCTCAGCGGGATTTACTTGTTGTGAGTTTCACACATGGGCATGCTTCTGTATTTCACCTGCATTATGATCTAGAGTTTGTTCAGAAAGTTGCTCCTAAAAGTGTTGTGCTTCGTTGCTCTTCAATTAATAAAATGACATGTCTCATGAAATTTTCCATTTTTGACTTGTTATTTCAATAAATGAGCAAGCATCTGTTGATGCCTGGATTTTTTTTAATTTTTTTTTATCATTGTTTCATTTTCTTGGGATACGCATACTGATAGATGTGAATATGCCTTACGTAGGAAAGCTTCAGAACTTCTTGAACTTGGGTTTGTGTTTACGAGATGAGGTTCCTGTCATCAGAAGGTTTACTGGTGGTGGAACTGTTATTGTTGATCATGGGACTATTTTTGTCACTCTTATATGCAACAAGGATGATGTTCTTGGAGTTCAGCCATATCCTCGATCCATCATGTCTTGGAGTGGTCTTTTATATGGTCAAGTGTTTCGAGGGATTGGTGATTTCCAACTCCGTGAGAATGGTACTACATAGAGGAGCTTTGGATTAAAAAGATTTTCACTCTGTTAATATAATGTGAGGGACATTGGTGGAAGTGACACTTTTTAGACAGTTACATGCATGGTCTTCCCAATCATGGATAACTGAACTTTCATGTCAATGTTTCTCATTTTTTTTGGTTTTTCAAGAATAATTTGTTTTTAGTTTTGCTCTTATAAGCCAGAAGAACACTGCACACTTCTGGCTGCTTATGATGCCCTATATAACCTTATGATCTATCTCACACGTAAAAACTATATGCTTTCAGATTATGTTTTTGGTGATCGCAAATTTGGTGGAAACGCACAATCTATAACAAAAAATCGTTGGATACACCATACTTCCTTTTTATGGGATTATGAGGTCAAGAACATGGCTTACTTGAAGCTACCTGCTCGGGCTCCTGAATATAGATTGGTATTTTATTTCCTTCTCCACCATCTTTCTCTCTTGAGCTCTCTTTTCTGCCAATTTTCATTAACTGCATTTTTTTTCCCACTGATGAACATTCTCCATCCTTTTGGTGCATGATGCATTCAATGGTATTGCATATATGTCCAACAGTAGAATAAGCAAACCATAGTTGTGCCAGCAGATACAAGAGGACACCAGAGAAAAATTACTTCATAACCTGTATTCTTCTTTTCATATGCCTGTTGAGAAAATTTACTCTTGATATGATAATTACTTAAAGAGCAGTTAATGAAGTCTATTTTGCCAATTCACTGTGCAGGAAAGAGACCACAACGAATTCATTTGTCGCATGAAGGAATATTTGTCAAGATCACTTTTTGTTGAGAAAACCACAGAAGCTCTTGAAACCCATTTTTCACTGCAACCAATGAATTCTGAAACAATTGGTGCGGTTCATGAAGGAGGATTTGTTCACACCACTAGCCTTCTCACAAAGCAGGAACTCAAGGATGCTTTGGCTTCTTCACTTGAGAGTATTGCTCACAGCAGTTAGATCTCTTACACTGAAATATTATTTCATTAGTAAGGGATTTGGACAAGGACATCTGACTAGCTTTTACCGGTTGCCAAATTAAATGTTCATAAAAATGACTTTTTTATGGTACTCTATTGTGACATTAGTGGTGCAGCATTCTTGCTCTTGTATGATCAGAGCAAAGCTGTATTATTTTTTTCGACGACTGTTCAGAAACATCTGGAATTGTTTACAGATGTGCAACTGGGTCAGTTTTTCAACAGAGAGAGAAGGTTCAAAATGCCTTTGACTTTGACCCTCTTTTTTTTTCATATAGTTTCAGTGAACCTTTTCTAAAAGCACCCTGTAATTGTGAACTCCAGAGGTAATATGCAGCTTTGCTTGTATAACCCTTACTGGTCTTTCAGGCTGATAATAGGCTAGGAGGTTTTGAGCTTGATTTTGACTATGTTTCTCTTAGTTGACTTGGTTTATGGAAGGTGGTAGCCAGATAGGCGTTGTGGTTACAAATGGAACTGTAATTTCCTGAAGGACCTTCTATTAAGATCTTTCAAGGACCTTCTATTAAGATCTTTCCCATAAGAGTCCACGAGCAGCTGCAGTCAGTAACTTCTGAGTTCTCACGTTTCAAAGTTGAACATGAACTTTGGATTTTACATAATTGCTGTGAAGCCAAACTAAAAAAATATCATGTGCATCAAATTTGGAAACCCATCCAATTTCCATGCCACCGTGAAATTATGAGACAATGCTACTCCTCCGGGCGGAGAAGAAGTTCAACATACGTTACATGGAGTGGTTATTTTAATTACAGAAGTTCGAAACTGTCCAGGTCACTTGATTCACTTGTCTCTTTGAATCAAAGATTGTAGTTGGCCACTATGAAGATGGGGAGACGCCGCCCTGTTTTGTGATTTGTTATTTGCTAGCCCCACAACTGCTGCTTCCACCTCGTTTCAGTCAGAAGTAAGCATTGTTCCCATCTCTGGTTGTAAATTACTGTGCAAAAACTGTGTTATTTTATCTTGTTTTTTTTAATTAGTATAAGATATTTTGGCCTGAACAAAACGAAATTAACTTGTTAGAAACGGGAGATGGGGCAGGAGAGACGACGTTGCGAAGCTACTAAGACAGAGTGATTGTTCACTGCTTTAAATTTGCAAAATATATCACTTATTACAAAAGCTCATTCTGGACCATCTAAAAGTAACAGTCCCTTTCACTTCTCTTTGCCCTCCATGATACCTGTGCTATTCATAGGCAACAGAATTGCTTCGCAAATACATGTTGCAAGCTTCGGAAACTCTAGCACTTTCTGTGGCTCCTACTCCAAGAAAATCTATAAATGGTGGCGATGTAGTGGTGATCTCAGAGGAGCTGGCATCTGTATTCTCTGCGGCTGACAGCGACGATGACGATGGTTCACTTGCCGTGGCCTGAGTTGCTGACGATGCCATGGAGTCTGAGAAACCTGGAAAGCGACGGCTGCTGGATTGTTGCATGGCATCGAAAACAGTGCATGTGTCACTATCTCGTAGCATTTTGTAGCGCATCTGGTGACCTGCTGATTTTTAATTGGCCCATGTGAAAGATGAGAAATAATAAACTAAAGTATTTCACCATATTACCTACAATAACTCATCTAAATGAGAGTGAAATTTTATAAAAGAAAGCACAGAGTTAATAGTACTTCATGGGGCTTTGGCTAATGTATTTATGTCCCATTGGTGTTTAGAATTACCGATTGCAGCTCTAAAAGTCTCGAAAAAGGAAAGAAAAACTTCAAACAGTAAATGAATAACATAGGAAACGCATGCTATTTTCTGATGAAGGAACTTGAACCAGATCAGAGAGGACTAAATGAACACGAAAAATGAGCACAAAATACATTGAGATAACGTAGAGAGTGGAATTGCAAAAGGGGACAAACCTGAAAAGAAACTAGGTGTCTCTTCTGCAAGAGATCCATGGTGACTTCTAGAAAATCAAGAGTCCTGCAGTCATCTTGCCGTAGGCACTATTAGAGCCACCAATCGGAGGTGAAAACGGGAGGCTAGATGGTTTGATGATTCTGTTACTGCAGATAATGTTAGAGTTGGGATCTGTGTTCTTGACTGTGTTTCCGATCAAAGAATCTCCGGCATTGTCTCCCCTTCTTTGAACAGCCTGAGTACGCTTTCTCTTCTTGTAAATGCAGGATTGCTCTCTGTATTTCCTCGCCATTACAACATGCCAGTGATTTTTAACAGCGTTATCAGTCCTCCCTGTGAAAAATCTAGCGATCAAGGCCCATTTGTTACCATAAACTCTGTGAGCTGCCATTAGCCTTTCTTCTTCGTCTTCATTAAAAGCTGTACTGTTGATCTTGGGATCCAGCTGATTGAACCATCTCAATCTACAGCTCTTACCTTCAAACTCAACGAAGATGACAAGTAAAACAAAACGCGCGCAATAATCAGAAATATTAAAAACCGGCCAGAAAATAAAAATCTCAATGTGGACTTGCAGCTTATTCTATTACCTGATCTTCCTTGCAACTTTTCTGCTATATGGTTCCAGTTTTGAGGTCCATGAAGAGCAACAAGTTCCTTGAGTTTAGAGTCTTCTGCTGGTCTCCAATGCCCTTTATTACAAATCTTCGACCCCCTAACTTCCATTATTTCTGCTATATCCTCAGTGTTTTCCATACGTGCAGCCTTGTGTTTTTGTTTTTCCCCAGCATCACCAACTTCTTCACTCCATTGGTGATTCTCCAACCTGTTGCTGCAGCATTTGCCTTCTAGGGCAAAATCCCTTCGGCCCTTGTAAGAACACACAGAGGAGCAAATATTCAGCCGCATTCTACTGTCAGGAACAAGGGGGAGAGAACCCATGTCATGAAAAGTTTCAATTGCTGATGAGTTGCGAGGTGTAGAAGTAGAGATGGTATAATGACTGGGAATGCCATCATTTTCATGGTGACAACACGCGATGCTGTGGAACTGGTGCAAGGTCATTTCCATGGCCGAAAATGGAAAAACTGGTGCAAGAGAAAACAGTGAAAGATTGTCAGGAAAGCAAAGCAAGCTCGCTAAGAAAGCAGTGGAGATTGGGAGTAAAGCATGACAGCAAAGCAAGCTCGCTCTGCAAATGTGTTTGTTTTTGTTCTTATTGTAACAGAAATCCTCACGGCTTCTCGTCCTGTCCTGCCAAGCAGTTCCACTGCTCTGACTCACTCTGAACTCTAATTTGACTCTTTCTGCGTCACATTACCTCACAGCGCGTGTACAACAGCACCTTACGAATACGGCTCAGTTTTCATCACCTCTCCGATGCCTTCCAAGCTAGAATCCATCGTGCCCTCGAGTTTGTACATCAAATGTTTGTCATGATAAAAATCAGTAAAGAAGGTATAGTTTCTTCAAGAGTATAGTTTCTTCAAGAGTATGTATTATATTATGAAGTGTAGATATGTCATAAGTAAATAAAATTCTATTTCTTAACCTCATGGACGAGAGATATACGAAAAACTCAGTTATTATAATAATAGCTTGTTGTTGGCAATTTATTTATTTAATTAAAATTCATTTTTAAAAAATGGAGCATGTGCAATTTACCATCCTGATTAAATTATAAATGGATTTAAAAATATAAAAAGCAAATGTATAGACAATGATGACTAATAATAAATTAGTGTTGCTAAATTACAGGGACGATGTTATAATGAGCTCTAATTATTAAGAAACGCAGGTACTTTTTGCCTATTTTAATGGCAACCATCCTGCATGGATGATAAAATTTCTCCCACTTTCTCTTCATCTGCGAGTGGTACTGGTAACCATGATTTTAACATTTTCTCACTCACACGTGTGCATGTCATCAATCCTGTCAGCTGTGAAATCTCAGACAGCACATGTAAGAAGTTCAGGGGGGGCTTTGACGAGAGAAGCATACCATGATGCTGAGAGCTGAAAGCATTATTATTATTATTATTATTATTATTATTATTATTATTTAAAAAGAGTCCTGAGCCCAAACACCGTGGAGCAAGATTAGATTTCCCGTCCATTATAATTATAATAGTAGTAAAGTAGTGATTTATGAAATAGACGGGACAAGATTGTATTTATACATCTCTTAAAGCACAATAAGATTATCTAATCATTTTTAAAAGAAAAAATATTTTTTTTTTAAAACAAGAAAACAATTATTTTTTTATTTGAGATGATTTATAAAATTGCATTTTTTTCAACTTAATCCTTCTTTAATTATTTTTTATCTTTCAGAGTCAATCCTGCTATTTTTAATTGATATTTGTTTTATTTGAAATGATTTTAGGTTGACAAAAATTGATTTAAAAATTTTAAAAAAAAGTTATGATTAAAGAGGATCGTCACATGGAATTTCAGGTTGATGAGTTTTTTTATTTTGGTTAAATAAAATCACCAATTTGGATTTTAGGTTGGTTGAGACATTTTTCAAATTAAGGTTATGGTTAAAAAGGATAGCTAGATGGGATTTTAGGTTGACAAAGTCAGAAAGACACATTTTTCAATAGATTTCAAGGTTATGGTTAAAGGAAATTGTCAAATGAGATCTCAAGTTGACAAAATTGTTTTAGTTTTGGTTAAAGAAAATCACCATATTGAAATTTTAGGTTGGCTTAACTACTTTTCATATTAAGGTTTTGGTTAAGAGGGATTGCCAAATGAGATCTCATATTAGCTGAATTAAAGAATACAAAGACTAAGACTCTAGATAAACTGTATCATCAAATAGGATCTCAAGTTGATTGAGTTATTTTGGTTCTAGTTAAAGGAAATTGTCAGATTAAAATTTCAAATTGGCCAAACTATTTCAGCTGGCCTGAAATCGTCAAATGGTATCACAGGTTGACTGAGTTGTTTAGGTTTTGCTTGTAGAAAATTGTCATATTTAAATTTGAGGTTAGCTAAACTATTTTTGGATTTTTAGTTTTGATTAAATGGATTGTCAAATTGGATCTCAAGTTAACTAAGTTATAACATGAAATTTTGTTAATACAATAATCACTAAGATGTTGAATTTTAGGTCAACCCTATAATAAACACAAAGAAATCCAATTCTACAATAAAGAAGAAAATGAGAAAAATGAAGGTTCTAGTTAAAGGAAATATTCATATCAATTTTCAATTTGATTATAGTTTTGTTTGAAAGAATTGCTCTAAATAGAGTTTCAGATCAACCAGCTAAACAACTTTGAGAAATTTAGTTTTGAAAGATAATTGGTATCTTTATGAACTACACGATACATTTAACAGGTCTTTGTTGTATAAGTATTGTAAAAAGATGGTATATGTTGCTATCTAGTTTTGACCTTTTTTTGAAGTATTTTTGAAAAAAAAAAGGTAAAAAACAAAAAAAAAATGTTTATATTGTTTTCAATATTTTCAACATTGTCTTGAAAATATTTAAACTTTAAATGTTTTTTTAACTTATTTTATTTTAACATGTTATTTCTAAAATTATTAATTTTATTTTTTTAGTAGAGGCTGATGATTTTTTTCTGTTTAAAAAGAATAAAAAATCAAAATTTTAAAAATATATAGAAAAAGAAATCAAGGTTAAAGAAAAGAAACTACCTTTTTCCACACAAAAGCCATTGGCCACCCTTCCTTAGAGCAACCTCAATGGTAAAAGTCATTTTAAAGAGCTAAATTGATAAAAAAAAAAACAAAAAAAAAACTTTTTGAATAATGTAAATATAACTTTTTTGTTTATTTATATTCTAATGATAAAAGCCATTTAAAATAGCAATTTTTTATATATCATTTTAAATATAGTGCAATTATTTTGTATATACTATAACCATGCAGTTAATTATACAATTAATATAATAATTTATATAATTAAATAATTGTATTTAGAAAAACCTCCAATACTATAACTCTTATTTTTTTTAATTTTATTTAAATCAAAAATAAAATGTGAAATAAAAATATTGTAACATTTTAATTTAAATTTTCAAAGATTGAAAAAATTCACCAAAATTTCAGTTTTTTATTAAAATAGCCGCCAACTTTTAAAATTTTAAAATTTCAAATATTGAAAAAATAACCGCCAAATTTTAAAATTTCTGGATTTCAAATATTGAAAAAAAAACCCGCCAACATTTTAAAATTTCAAATTTCAAATTTTAGGGAAAATAAATTCATCTATAAATATTCACATAAACCTAAACATTTTTCTTCATCGTTTTTTCTTTCCAATCTTAATTTTATTTCATTAAAGTTCATCATTAATCATTTGAATTTTATTTTTTATAATGCTTTTGATTTTAATGATTATGCTCCCATGTTCGCCTTCCATATTGCTACTGCAGTGGTTGTTGAAGAAGAATCGATAAATCAAGTGTGGAGAACAGAGTCTCGTGTCTTTGTTTTCGGACACAATATCATCAATCGTAATAGAAAAGAAGATGAATTGAGGATGTATAATGATTATTTTGTAGAAAATCCTAAATTAATAAAAAGTTGGTTTCAAAGGAGATTTAGGATGTGTTGTCTTTTTCTTCAGATTGCAAATGCAGTGGAAGCCCATAATCTATATTTCAAACAAAAGACACATGCACTTAGTGTTCTTGGCTTATCTTGTTTTCAAAAGGTAACTGAAGCTTATAGGATACTTGCATGTCTTGCAGATCTTACTGATCAATATATTCGGATTGGGAAAAGCATTGCAATAGAAAGTCTTAAAGCTTTCGTCAAATCAATTATTGAAGTTTTTTGAGAATGGTATCTAAGGGCACCAAACAAGTCCATATTGATCGGTTATTATCAATTGGTGACCATCGTGGATTTTCAGGGATGTGAGGGGGTATTGATTGCATGCACAAGAAATAGGAAAATATCCAATTACATGACACGAGATGTATACTAGATATTATTGTGAACCTACTATATTTTTAGAGATAATGACTTCATAAGATCTTTGGATATGCCATACGTTTTTTGGAATGTCCGAATCACTAAATGATATTAATGTTCTTGATCGGTTGACCAAGTTGTTTTGGTTTTGCTTGTAGAAAATTGTCATAATGAAATTTCAGGTTAGCTAAACAATTTTTGGATTTTTTGTTTTGGTTAAATGGATTGTCAAATTGAATCTTAAGTTAACTGAGTTATAACATGAAATTATGTTACTACAATAATCGTTGAGATGCTAAACTTTAGGTCAACCCTATAATAAACACAAAGAAAATCAATTCTATAATAAAGAAGAAAGGGAGAAAAATCAAGGTTCTAGTTAAAGTAAATATGCTTTTCCCACGCAGTCATTGGCCACCCTTCCTTAACCAAACCCACGCTCCAAAAACTCCAAAGCCCCATTCCTTGAAAACCCATCGTCTCCCTCATTCCACCAACCCCACTCTCAGCCAACCACAACAAACCATCACCAGACCTGACACCAACCCAACCTTTCCCTCCACTATCACAAACCAACCCAGCCATATCCAAACCGGCCACCAACCCCACCCTTCCTCTCCTTTGATTCTAGCAAAAAACCGAACCCAACACCATTTGCCTCTGCCTTATTTTCAACCTTCAGACCACCGTCGCCCATACAAAAATATATGTAAAGAATTCGGCCACATACAAAAATTTTGCAAAAAAACTGAGGTTGCAAAAATTGCACAGACTGAAGAAGATACTGAGGAGAAAGAAGAGCATTTGTTCATGGCAACTGTAGAAAAAACATGATCAACATGATCTTAATTAGGAAAATAACATACCAGCTAATTCAATACTAAGCTAAACACTAATACTAGAATCAAACTAGGACTCAATACTTTAATCTTCAATCTGCAGCAGTCTTGAAATCCATGATCTTCAACACTCCTCCTTGGATGCAAGACTGCACATTCCTATCTTCTTCCTCAATTCTTCAAATCTGCCTTTAGCTAGAGGTTTGGTAAAGAAATCAGCCAATTGTTCCTTAGATGTGCAGTATTTCATCTCTAACTCTCCTTCTTGTTGAAATTGCCTCAATGCATGATACTTGATCTTCATGTGCTTGGTTTTATTGTGAAAGACTGGATTTTTCAAAATGGCTATGGCTGACATATTGTCACATAGCAGGTCTGTAGGATTGACTTGAACACAATCAAGATCCTTAAGCATTTTCCTTAACCACACCAACTGTTTTGCTGCCACATAAGCTGCCACATATTCTGCCTCAGCTGTTGAATGTGCAACAATTGATTGTTTCTTTGAAAGCCAGCTGAACACATTTGAACCTAAGACAAAACAATATCCTGAGGTGCTCATCATGCACTCACTCCCTCCCCAATCACTGTCAGTATAACCCACAAGGCTGACAGGTTTGGATTTCACAAAATTCAAGCCTAGAGATTTAGTTCCCTGCAGATACCTTAGCACATGTTTGGTAGTCATGAAATGTGTTTGATTAGGTTCCTGCATAAACCTAGAAAGATAATTAACAGCAAATACAATATTTGGCCTTGTGATGGTTAAATATAACAAGCTTCCAATCAAGCTTCTAATAAGTCTTTCCATCAGTTTTTTGTGTTCCATCATCTTTTACCAATTTCAGTCCTAGTATCATAGGGGTTGAAACTGATTTACAATTTGACATTGCAAAGTTATTCAAGATCTTCTGAACAAAAGATTTTTGACAAATAAAACATCCTTGTTCTGATTGGATTACCTCCATTCCTAGAAAATAGGAGAGTAAGCCGAGCTTATTCATCTCAAATTGCTCTTTCATGTTCAGTTTGAACTCTTCAATCAGCTGCTTCTTGTCCCCTGTGATTAGAAGATCATCCACATAGACTAACACCATCAATACATGTTCATCAACATGCTTAACATACAAGGTTACCTCATTTGCACTTCTTTCAAATCCCATCATGAATTTCAAAACTGCTGCAGATTGAAGATTAAAGTATTGAGTCCTAGTTTGATTCTAGTATTAGTGTTTAGCTTAGTATTGAATTAGCTGGTATGTTATTTTCCTAATTAAGATCATGTTGATCATGTTTTCTAGCTTAAGTGCAATTTGAATTCTAGGACTTATTTAGTACAAGAAGAAGTTGTAATCAACTATAACTCTTGTAAAACCTTTCAATTTTTTGTTATAAATAAAGAAAACGGGATGGCAGTAGCCAATAACCTTTACCTCAATTTTGCCCCTTGATATCAAAATTCTGTTCTTGAGTGTTCTTGCGTGTGCTTCAACTATGGGCAATTCCAGAAATTGATCTGCACAATAACGGTTCTTGGCCAATAAAACCATTTCTGTTGACTTTTGTTGACTTTGTTCATTTTGATTTCTACACTCCAACGCTAGTCTCCTCCCATAAACGACGACCATCTCTCCTGGTTTCCTTATCTTCCATTCTGAATCAGTCATCAACAATGGCTTCTTCTCCCTTTCGATTTTTTTCACCATCCACAACAACCTCCCATCGCTGACCGTCTTTCACCCTTCCTCACCCTCTCTGTCACTGACCATCACCATCATCAATGGTGGAAGAGAAGCGACACCACCCACAATATCCCAACACAACTAGCGACTCCTTTTCTTCTCCACGCCAGTAATGATCACCTGAAAAGAAAAGTCATCGCGTGGTAGCCACCTAAAGGAGAAGAAACGCCGACGACAGCGACCAAGAAGAAGAAAAATATACATCTGAAAAAATAAAAAGAACCGAAAATTGTCGTGCGTGTATTTTCTCTTTTCATGTCTCTATCGGTGGCATTGTCGGAACAAGAGGAAAGAGAAGGGGAAGACATTTCAGATTCACCTCTTTATTGGTTCCACCGGCTGCGACGCATAGTTCCACCATTGCTCTTTGCAGTTCCCAGGAGCTTCCATTCACTGTTCCCAACATTTTTGTAAATGTTTAATATTTGTTTGATTTTTTTTGAATTTTTTGGTGTTCATAAACATGTGTATTTTATTATGGTTTGATTATTATAGTAAAAAAAAAGTGTGTGCGTGTTGTTTTTCCTTTATATGTAATTTTATTTTGTTTTCAATAAAATAATAATAAAAAAGATAAAAAAGTTTTAATTAACATGCATAAAAAATATTTTATTTGTTTCCGATCAAGTCTCTCAAACATAAAAAAAAAATTATATTCTTAGTATTTAGTATGAAAAACTCAAAATGTATATTTTACATGTATTTTTAAATTTAATAAATCAGTTTATTGAATCGGTTAGAATTTGATTATATTTCAATAATTTATAATCTTAATTTATAAGAATTAATAGTAAAAATTTTGATATGAATATTGTACATATAACTAAGATGATATTTAAATATTTAGAAGTAACCATTAAATTTTAAGAATTATTTTAAGTTCTCATTAGTTTTTAATTTGAAATATTTTACTATGACACACAAGCTATGAAAAACTCATATGTCTTCTAAAATAAATAAATTCCTTGAGGGCATTTTTATTTTTATTTTTCTAAAATGTTATTTTGAACACACGAGTTTATAATATAATTTAAAAAATCATATTTCAAATTACAAATAAATCATATCCAACAAAATTTACGGCCTTTGCTTTATTTACACGCACACCACAGCCATACACAGAGAGAATCTTGATGGAAACGAGCAAGCGATAGGCAATAATGTATCTGGATCCAATAAAGCTGGGAATGTGAAGCGAGTGAATGAAAAATCTTGGATCCTCACCGATGATCCCGGGCGGGCATGTCTGTCTCTGCTTCTTCTTCTTCAACTTTCCACTCTCAACAAAATCTGTTGTCGTTTCAATCCTCTTCACTGTCATTTCGGCTGATATCCACTGCTCTGTAAGAAGTAAGAACATCAAAACGACGAGTGTTGATAACAGATCTGATTCGGGCTTGATAGCCTAATGAAGGCTATTCACGAAGACGAAGCCCATATGCAAACAAATGGCCCATTAATATGATCCCCATATAAACTTTATTATATAAATCTTATAGGAATTAAAATATATACAAATTATATATTGAAGATCATTTTCTCCAAAACTAACGAGGAGAGAGAGAGAGAGAGAGAGAGAGTTATCTTGAACCGAACCACTAAAAGAGAGATAGAATGAATGAAAAGTGCGATAGTTAGGATTTTCTATTTTCTTGAACAAAATAATAAGATAGACAAGATTATTTACAGTTTATTTGAGAGTGTGATTTAAGATTTTTTTATTTAAATATATTTAATTTAGAAATACATTAAAATAATATTTTTTTAAAAATTATTTTTGACATCAACACATCAAATTAATTCAAAAAACACAAAAAACATATTAATTTGAAATAATAAATAATTTTTATATATATATTTTTTAAAATACATTGTCAAACATACAATACGGGTTCTCCAACAGGAAAATAATTTTAAAATTCATACTCTCTAATGTATTTTTGTATCTCTTAGACATTTGAAGAAACCACCGGGTTTCTTTCCTGATGTTGGAGACCACAACTAGGTGTTTGTTTGACATTGTATTTCAAAAATATTTTGAAAAAAAAATATTTTTTATTTTTTTGTTTTAAATTAATTTTTTATGTATTTTTAAATGATTTTGATAGACTGATATCAAAATTGATTTTAAAAAAATATAATTTTGATATATTTTCTAAATAAAATATACTTTAAAAACAAATTCAACAATACTATACTATATATATATATATAAAACCCTAAACCCATGATTTATACGAATGGTACCATGATGGTGATCTTCAACATGCTCCATATTCTTTTTTGGTGTTGTCTTTTCCCTATAAAAAGATATTTGTAATTTATTAGGTTCTTATATCTAAAAATCTTTACTAATCTCTTATTGATTTCTTTTGATATAACTTATTACTGCTTATTATGATTATACATGAAGATAGTTATCATCTTTATACGAAATCTATTCTTAAAAAAAGAGAGTTAATTAATAAGATATATTTTTTTTTAAAATTAAATTGAACTTGCGAGAACGAAAAATATCCAAAGAAAAAACTTACTCATAGTCGATGTGCTTGTGGCTGAAGGAAGAGGCCATGTAAATGGCCACAAGGAAAGCTAGACCTTCTGCCATAGAAGGATTAGAATCATGAGGTATACAGATGTCTTTAATTAATCATGCTTCGATTTTTTTTCTTGTTATTGAATTTCTTTAGCATGGTAGAGTGACTATTTGACATTTTGTTTTAAAAATATTTTGAAGGAAAATAAAAAAAAATATTTTTATTTTTTGTTCTAAATTAAAAACTCTTTAGAGTTTTTAAATCATTTTAATATGTTGATATTAAAAATAATTTTTAAAAAATAAAAATATTATTTTGATATATTTCTGAACAAAAAATACTAAATAACAAACAACATAAGTTAAGTTGTGAATATGAGTGTCTAGGCTAATTAGAGAAATGAAAGTAGGCAATTGAGTTATTTTTCTTACTTTTTAATTATTTTATGTGACAAATTAGCTTTATATTGAGAAATATTTGGAAATCTTATCATATTAAATAAAAAGAATATTCGGATACTTATAAAGAATATTTAAAAGTATAAGTAACAATTATTTTTTAAAGTGTTTGTCGGTGAAAAATATTATATATTTTCTTTAATTTTTAAAATCATTTAAAAAACTTAATAAAAACAATGACGAGGATTTCAAATCGAAGAGATGCTATGGAGGGGTAAAAAATCTTTCACCCACATTGAATGGAAGCAACAATGTCCGTGAGGGAGCGATTCGGTGGGGCCGCCAACATGTGGAAGTGTCATGCAAGATTTCATAATATCCTTTCCACGTAATATGTCAATCTCATGTTTCGAGAACCTGCCGACAAATACAACCCTATAGCTTCAACGTCACTCCAAATAAAATAAAAGGAAACGGGCGTGGTATTTTATGGGGAGATTCAAGAATATAATTCATGATTTTGGTGGCAACCAAGGGGAAAAAGAAGATTTGCCAGCAGGGATATTCGTTCTGGTAGTTAAGAAAAGTTTTTTCTTTTTTTTTCATCTTAGGTTTAAATCTTTGATAGGAATACTTATTATCTCGCGATATCTTATATGCTCATTGGACTTATATGATGTTCAATGAACTCGGAGATTAGTTGTGATACACGCAAGCTGACACGGACATTACAGTTATAGAAGAGGATTTGTAAAATTGGGAGAAATTACGTACGGGCATGATATAGACCGACTCATCCACGACCGCCACTTGCATGGAAATCTTGGATGGAAAACGTTTGCATCTTATTGTCTCCCCCAATTATCTGCCGACATTACTCTCTTCCACGTTCAAATTAAGCTCTGCTCCTCAACTGGAATGCTAAATGCATTTGCATGCATCAAAGTCTGTCACTGTCACGGACTTGAATCGGTAATATGTTCACAAGAGCATGTTCTCGTGTTTGTATAGTACTGCTTTTAATATTTGGTAAAATAGGTAGGAGCGAGGGTTGATTAGGAGAGCAAAAATGCAGTAGCAGTAGATTTGCAGCTTAATTATTAGATAATGATATAAATCTATGGTATGACGTCTTACTTAATAACTTAAGTTTTTAGATAGATGGTTCATTAATATGGTATCAGAACCTTGTTGACTCAGCGGTCACGAGTTTGAAATATCACCACCTCCAATCTATTTGATAAAAAAATCAAGCACAAGGTAGCGTGAGTCTGTTCAAATTTCAAGCATAGAAAACTTTCACTTGAAGAAATGCATTAGATAATAGTATAAATCATATTCTAGGATCTCACCTAACAAGTTAAGCATTTTAAAAACTAATTCAAGGAAGCAAAGAAACTAATTTCAACCATATGTGTATGTTATTGAATGATTAGTTCATGACTTGTAACTTTGTAATATTCCAGGCCTCCATTATCTGTATATATTGATCAAACTGGTTTTCCTCCTCGGACTAACCTTAGCAAAAGGATGTCAAAGATCTTAGATGAGACAGTTTGAGTTTTTTGCAAGATGAAGAAACGGATCGATTGTTAAGATAAGAAAAGGTTCCCTGGATTGAAAACGATTTCTGTTTAGAATTTTTGTTTGAATAATTCGTTAGAATTTTTATTAAATTAGTGTTTAAAATCTTTGTTGAATTATGATAGTTTGAGATCATTTTCATCCTACAATTTTTTTATAGCTATAAATATATATCGAGAATTTGTATATATATTGAATATCAATAAATAAAAACTTAGAAGGTTAAATATTTAATGTTTTTGACAATTTAATTATATATCCCCATCCACAATTAATTTGTCAATTCTTTATTTTCAAAACACGTACATGTGCATCATAAATTGGCCATATTAATCCCCACAAGTATATGGATTTATTACTCAAAAATGTAATATTCTACCAAAAAACTAACCAGTTAATAATTTAAAATGAATTTTGGAAATTCATCAACATGGACAAGAGAGGAAAAGAAAAGGGTGAGATCTCACTTTCGTTAATTACGATCGACACCGCATGTGCGTTTAATAACATATTGAATACAACTTCTTCTTCTTCTTCATCTTCTTCTTTTCTTTTTATTACCACAAACATTTTAATGTCCTAGCAGTACTCATCAAGCAGCTGCATGCCTTCGGACATCCATATGACTCACTCTTGCATTAAAAACGCATGCAATCTCGAGGCTCGAATCTAATCCCAGCCATTGACTTCAAAAACTCACAATCATAAGAAATATTAACCCACACACACACACACACACACATATATATATATATATATCTTGCACTTGAAACTGTACGGCATGTCTTGCTATAAACACACTACTAGCTAGTTCTTCAAACTAACCCATAAGCTAGTCACCTTGTTGCTTAATAATACTGGATCCTAGGGCTCGATCGCGCCTGGATAAGAGGAAGATCCGATGGGGAATCATGTCTAGTACCTATACTGCCCTCCACTGTATGTCTGCCCGAAGGACCAGCCAGCAGGGGCAGCATTGTAAGAAACCACACTGCGACCATCGCTTGTGGTAACTAGAAAAGAGAGACTCTGTCCATTGAGGTAAGTATTGCTCTGCCAGTTTTGGCCCCAGTTTCTTGACATTGCTTGCCATCGAGTTCTTGAACCCTTGATGGCCACAGAACGCACATCACCAGCACCCCCGACATTGGTGATCAGGACCAGATTGAAGTATGAATGGCCGTTGATGGTGAACCTGATGCCTCCACTCTTCCTGCATCTTACCCTAGAAAAAACCATAACCATACTGATTAGATAAAAAAACACTATAAAGATAATTAATAAATTAAATAAAGACATGATAGGTTGTTTCTCAGCATACCTTCTGTAAATTACTGGGACAATTCCAGCTCTATATTGGGCAATGTGTTGGAAAACAGGTTGAGAGAGATCAAAATGGTGGTTGGGAGGATCACACCAGCCTCCAGGAGGGCAAAAGTTAGTGGCGGTGACCACGATGGAGCCGGGCAGGCACCACTGAGGATCATTCACGCATCTGATCTCGAAACAAGCCCCACAGCTCAAACCATTGTCGAACAATGCGGTGCTCAGCGCTGCTGTGTTGGCTCCATAACCCTGGCTGTACAGGTTTCCATAGCCACAGGCCCCGCCTTGAAACAAAAAATAACCAAGCTAGGGTTAGCTAGATCAGTAGTTTAAGGAGATTACAGATGATAGCACTCGCATGTACATGATTTTCCTTGGAAAAAACATACCCATTGTCCCTGAAGCATCGCCACCTCCATAGAAAGTGGCATGTGCGTTAATCCAACCTCCATAGTATCCATGAACAGACGAGACGATGGAGAGAAACCCCATTAAAAGAAACCCAAAAGGAGCCATTTTCCTGCACAGAATTACACGAGACTCTCAGGCAAAGCCACATTTCACCTGCTTAAAAATAAAAACATAGCAGTACTAAATAATAATAATAAACTCTTGCTTGTAATTAAGGAAAAGCAGAAGGGAAAGGATATTGATAGTAGAAATGATAAACCTTGGAAAAAGATAGCAATTGTGGGGAATGAAGAGTGGAGGGGAGGCTTGAGGGGAATAAATAGAATTCATTCAGCATCACTCCTGAACCTGATTAAAAAAAAAACCTGACAAGCTTTCAGCTAAAGGGACCATACAACTGGTAAGTGGTTTTTACTTTGTTTAGATTTGTGGAAACAATTGAGAGTTTGGTTTTGAAGTTCTGCAGATGGTTTTGTTTGGGGTTCAAAGCTTGAAACTGAGTGGTTTTGAAGTTGTCCACCATGGAGCTGCCATTAACTCAGGTGGGACATGGTGAAAGGTTGCTCTGCCACGGTTAACGTTCTTTTCTTTTCCCTACCAATTCCCACCTCTTGCAATGTCTTACTGTTTTTGACTGCAGGAGAAACACAAGGAGTTCATTCATAGAAGCTTTTTCCTTTTAAATTAATGACGCCAAAACCTTCTCCTCGTTTCATCATTCAATGATTTCTCAAGCATTTCTGCCATAGTCGCTACGGCCATAAATTTTGATTACATCATTGAGCAAGCAATATCCATCTGTTTCTTTGTAGTCTAAAACACCGCTATAAAAACATAGTAGGTGGTCCACTGAGCTGAAATTGAGTTTGTTTTTTTATTTTTAAGTTTGAATCATGTGGTTATTAATATGATAATTATTAGATGTTTATATAGTCATTAATTTCAGAACCTGTAGGATTAGTCGAGATATACATCAGCTGACCTGAACATCCACATTAATACCATGGCTACGACAACAAGCATAATGTAGCACTCATCAAACTAGAAATATAATAAAAAAGGGTAGAAAAAAAACATATATATAGTAAAAAAGGGTAGGAAAATCTAGGATTATCACAACCCAATTTTAGCTTCCCAAAACCATCCTTTTCTTTAATACAAATATAATAAAAAAGGGTAGAAAATATATATATATATATATATATATATATATATAGTAAGACAAGCAACATGGTTGACAAGAACATACTAAAGAGGGATCTACATATATAAATAAGAGATGGAGGGATACAACTAGATTTTTGACATTCTTAGAAACTCAATATTAAAGGTAATGCAGATATAAGATTCACTTAAATGAATATTGAATTAATTTGCAAGAAAACTTAAGTCAAAAGGATTTAATTATATTTGTTATAGGTTGATTTTATTTAATCACGATTTTAATTAAAAGGTTTAATTAAGTGTATAAATTAATTTATATTGCAATTAAAAGAATTAATTTAATGCATGGACTTATTAAACTTTTAATGGGTAAAATTATTTTTATCAAAGATTTAATTGGTGAAAAATTGAGCTTGAAAGGTTAATTTGACCTTAATTAAGAAGTTTGAAATTTTGGAAGACCAAACTTGATTCTTACAAGATTAATTGGAAATTAAATCATTGGTGAAACTATAATAAAATAAAAGTTTATGAGTCAATTAAGAGCCAAATTGAGGAATTCAAGACTATGGACTTGCCTGCAAAAGGCGCACAACACTAGAGGTTGTACCTAACTTTTTCAGGGATCAAATTAAAGAAAGTCAAAGTTTAAGGCTTAATTAGGGACTAAATTGATTAGATTGAAAAACAAGGACTACTTTGAAAAAGGCGTCAACCCTGAGGGATCTCAATTGATTTTTGGTTAGGGCCTTATTGCATAAAATTAATTTGTTGTCTCAATTAATGATTTTTTTTAGTTTAAATTGAGACAAAAGGGATCAAATTAGAAGATTAAATCAATAAAAGTCTCTTGATAAAAAGGTTGTGAAATATTGATAAAAAATGAAGGAAGAAGGTATAAGGAAAAATTATTAAGTCCAATATTGAATGCAGATATACAAGAAAACTTCCAAGTAAATAAGACATCAATAGAATCAATATTTTTTGTTCCAAGATGTTTAAGCATAATTTGAATATAGTTTATATTCAAGTTTTGATTGAGTATCTTTTTTATATGTTAGAATATGATAATAGAATGGTATTTGATAATGCATAATGTTGTTTTGCACATCTATATATTTAGTGAATCAATTTTAAAATCATGGCAAAATGTCTATGATTTAGGTTATTTTAGGTTAATTTGTGTGGTTTATTGAAGTTATAAGCATGATGTGTGAGTTTATAGACAATACGTTTAATAAATATAGTAATTTTTATACATACAGAATATTATTTTTGCTTGTTACTATAATGGAATTGCTTACTATTTTTGCTATTGATTTTCGTTTATTGTTGTTTTAAGCATGTTTAAGCTTTTTTGCTAGGTTTGAATTGATTTTTCTAGATTTTATTGCATTTTCTACTTTTAGGCTTTTCTGTTGGGTTTCCAGGTTTGCCAACATTTCTAGGTTTATATTCTTCAGATGAATTTGGCCTTGGGTCATTGATTTTTATGTCATTTTATTCAATTTATGGTTCTTAAACATGCATGAATGTGTTTTTTGTATTTAATATCAGGATTTTATGGCTTAAAAACATTAATTTAATAGTTTTTGATCTTTGATTCTTTCATTTTACATTTTGTATAAAATCAAATATTCTTGACTTCTTTTGTTCTTAAACATGTCTACACTTTCAATTTGGTTTAATATAGTCTGTTAATAAAATCATGTTTCTAAGTTCATTCGAGTGTTCTTTTTTTGAGTAAATTCAAATGTATTCTTCTCTTTCCATCGTAAGTAATAAGATCTCTAAAAGTTTATGGTTATGCTTTATTATTCTTACTAGTAGAGTGAATGTTTTAAATATATCTTTTTCTCTCAAACTCTTGAGTTAAAAATCAATCACTTTGATCAACAAATCATGAAAATAGAAGGTCACCTCATATTCTAAATAAGAGAAAACACAGCACCAAAATCTAATATTCAACCTTTATGAAACCTTGTTTATAGAAGTTGCTTAAATTTTTTGGAACAAAGTTTGTTTTAAACTTGCATCAAATGGATTATTACATTTGGAAATATATTTAAAATTCTAAATATTTTTCTATGATATTTATCTTTTATGAGAACCAAATATCTCTTTACATTACATTATCCTTGAGAAACTCAAGCAAACAAAACTAGATAAAGTATTCAGGGGTATGATCAGGCCATCGACAATTCAAGAAACCCAATAAGACTGGCTACATTACTTCATTTTTAAGAAGACGAGGAATAAGAGGCAAGTTGTTTAAATTATTCAATACCTTTTTACAACTCAAATATAACTAGCAAAGCTATCATAAAACTAGTATGGTAAATATTAAGTGATGGTTATGACACCCATATAGCAGTACTCTTATGATTATAATGATAAGTAGGGAAACCTTAAAATATCACAATTAATGAGACAAAGGTATAGGCAAAAATCATATGAGCTCATAATTTGAGCATCCTTTTCTTAAATATCATTTCCACAAGTTATAGGTTAGGTATATGAAAACAAAAAATGCATGAAACCTTCCTACATAGATTGAAGTTTTGAGAAACAATGTCCATACAGAAAAAAGGATCATGTTTCTCAAGTAAAAATATATGCATATTAACCCCAAAGGAATTTCATTTTGATTCTTGTAAGGAGTCCAAGGAAATAATTCTTAATGAATTTGAATATTTTCTAACAAAAAAACCCTATTAGAGGTTTGGTTTCTGTTGATATAAAGGAAAATAAGCTCCAATTTGAAAATATATAAAATCATGAGATTATACAAATGCAACTTAAAGCATATATTTTTTAGTGCACTTTTAAGCCACTCACTTTTAGATACATCTTTGAAACTATCAATTATTGAGTGAGCCTTTAGGTTTTTCCTTTCAGATAACACGCTTTTAAACACTGTTTTTTTACATGGTTTTTGTATCATTATTTTTTTTTCTAAGTATGCCTTTAAGCCCTTGTCTTCATATTATATGCTTTTGAGCCTTATCTTTTTAATATAGTGTTTTTGGCCCTTGCCTTTTAGATAATGCACCTTTCAACCCTATATCTTTTACATAGCATTTTTAACATTATCTTTCTATGTGAGCATTTGATCCATCACCTTCTAGAGAACACACCTTTGAGTTTTATCGCTTTTATAAAGTGCTTTTGACACTATTTTCTTTTAAGTACATACTTGAGCCCCTCGTCTTCCAAATAGAGCACCTTTTAAGCCTTATTTTATATACATAGTGTTTTTGGCATTATTTTCTTCTAAGTACACCTTTGAGCCTTCATTTTCTATATAACATGCTTTCTAGCTATATCATCTAAATAGTTAGTTTTACACTGTCACTTTCTTAATAAGTCTGAAGTCCTTGCCTTTTAGATAATGCATTTTCTAGTCCTTGTCTTATTTGAATAATATTTTTAACATTATCGCATTTTATGTGCGTTTGAGCCCTCATATTTTAGATAGTGCACTTTCAATTCCTATCTCTTTTTAATATTTTTTTTGACACGATCACTTATTAAATATGTCTTTGAGCCCTCAACTTTCAAATAATATTCTTTTTAGTCTTTATCTCATTTAGATATTGTTTTTGGTACTATCATGTTTGGTGTGTGTTTTTAAGCTCTCATTTCTGATAGTTTTGTGAGGATTGAGATTATTGGATATTTTTTTTAATATCTCATCACTAACATAAGGAAAAAAACGCATAAATAAAAAGAAAATATTTGATGGTATAAATATTTTTTTTCCTCAAGGATTTAAATCCATTGAACTTTTTCAATTATCTATTTTAATCTTTGCATAATTAAATAAAAAAATAGTTTTAAGAATAGCTTTTTTTCCCTTTTTAATCCAAGTTCGTGCTTTCAAATTTTTTTATTTGTTTGTTATCATTATTTTTTCTTATTATGTAATTAAAACAACTTATTAAACTTGATCAAGGCTTTTAACTAGAGTTGCTTGTTTTTTTGTATTTCTTTTAAACACACTTACAGCATCAAATTATCTATCTTTTTTTCTTGAATTTTGGTTTCTATTTTAATTTATACCCTTATAAAATATTTTTTTTATTTTATTTTATGTTTAAATTAATATCTTTCCTTTATGGATATTAATGTCTTTACATAGATGAAACTTTATTTTAAAAAATGAAAAAAAGATTTATGTTTTTTATAATATTTCTATTATTTTCAAGCTTGCATGATATTTTGTTATCTTTTACTTTTATTCAATCAATTTGTTTTGTGAGTATTTTTATTATCATTTGATTGGAAAAAAATCAATAAACATAATTGAGTAAATATCTATTGTGAGATCTAATATTTTGATGTGCAGCTATCCTCATAATTTTCAATTTTATTTTTCGTTATCTCTAATCTATCTCTCGATTTTATTTTTTTAATTTTACTTTTAATTATCATTTATACCCTTATTGAGTATTTTTTTTAATTTTAATTTTAATTTTATTTTGATGTGCAGCTATCGTCTTGATCAATTTTTTAAGAAAAAAAAATTTGAATAGTTAGTAATTAAACGTACAAGTTATATTCACTAGTTCATACTTGTTCCAGTGCTTTGACTCCACTTTACAGATTAAAATGGCTTGTTTCCTCACGACGATGTCCACAAAGCATTGGTGGACATTAGGAACCGAAAGCAGCTAGATTTTGCAGATTATCCGGTAGGCATGGCCAATGAACAAGTTGTTTGATGACTTTTTTTTTGTCTCAAGTGAGGGGTGAATTATAGATCAGCTAGTTACCATTTCCATCGCCCTATTTTCGTTGCATCCCAAATAAGCTTGCCTGCTGGCTTTCCTTTGGTAAAAGCTTTTGCCGTGTGGGAGATCAAGTTCTTCTGCAGGCCAAGTCTAAACGACCGCGCTTCATTGATTTTAATGAGCTTAGCTAATACAAATTTGGAAGTACATTTGAGCATCCACACCCATATTTTATGGGTGTTTCACAATGCATTTCCATAGTATTTTTGAAAAAATAACTGAATTTTTTTTTTTTTTTTATTTTAAATTAGAAAATTTTAATGTTTTTAGATCATTTTCAAGTGTTGATATCAAAAATGATTTTTAAAATATATAAAAAATAATCATTTTGAGGTTTTTCTGAACAAAAAACCTTTTCAAAAACAATCTCAACCACAGTTTCAAGCAGTTGTGTTAATCACATGGGTACAGCGAAAAATGGATCCCTAGCCAACAAGGCGGCTTGTAGCACATGGTAGGTCAATTATAGAACTGGGATATCAATGAGCATTAACTGCAGTGCTGGAGAAAGGTTTCCCCACAAACGCACTAGGTCATCTGGATCCACTAACAAAATGTACCAGCTCTTAAGATAGATATGCAACAGCTATCTAGATTCTACATCAAGGACCAAGTGACCAACCTTGTTTCCAACACATGTTGCTGCTGGACCGAGCATTGAAGATGACTGCCTTTTTCTCTATGGACTAGAAACTGGTAAATGAACAATACCTGTGTTGAGAGTGAGAATAAAAAGGAGGTAAAACCACAGCAAAAGCCTATTCTGATTAACTTCCTGAGCCACCGGCGTTGGCTTCACTCTCACCTGTCAAATCAAAGTCCTTTTTCTTTTATTATAATATTTTGTTCTCTCTTTTTTTTCCTTATAATTATAATAATTTGTTATAACTAATTATTTGTTGTCAAGATTGATAATAAATATGTTCGCAAATGAAATATAAATTTCAAACGACATGTATAAAGCTCCGTACACACCAAAAATGAAAAATTAAACAGAAGAAAAAACCTCATTTGCTAAAAGATTTTGCGCTACTGAGACCAGCAACAGTTAGAGATCATAACAAGTTCAGAGTGCTATATAACCAGAAGAGGAGTATTCACATAAGAGCTAATATTCAAAAAAGCTGAGGATATAACACTTAGAGTAGTTTTCTACATTGAAGCTGCACTAAATAAAGCTGTAGCAAGTTCACACGCTTACAACATTGACAAGGACTGAGAACAGAGATTCCATCCAGCAATGTATTCCAAGACAGCAGAAAATAAAGACAGAAATAGTTGAAAACTTTTTTCTTCTTTTGAATGAAACATAACAGCCTCACAAGATAAGTGAATGCACAGCATATCAAATTATCACTTGTTTAGGCTGGAAAGGTAAAAAAAAAATCAAGATGAAGATACCTCATCATCGACCATAATATGGAGCCTGACCAGGAGGTGAAGCCCCACCAGGTCGCATGTTTGGCTGCACCCCTGGGTGAGTCATTCCCATGGAAGCCACACCAGGAGAAATCGGGCTGCTATATGAAAGGGGAGAGGAACCTGGAGGTATTGCTGACGAAGCATATGCTGGAGGGGTTGGGTATGTCTGACCAGGATATGTACCGCGAGCTGATGCATAGCCTGGTCCACCCGCCTGCATAGTTTGATCCCAAGCTGGCACTTGCCCAGGAGGAACTTGAGCAGCAGCAGCTGTCGAGGCATAGTTACTCCCGGGGTACATTGAACCAGCCTGCGGATTCTGCCAAATTGTGGGAGCAGTGTGCAGGCCAGGAGCTTGTGCTGTGACAAAACTTGCATTTGGGATGGTGTAATCTCTACTTTTGTCACTAAAAGCCTACCAAAAAAGCAGCTAATCAGAATCTCAGATAAATTACAAAAAAAAAAAGACAAAAAATAAAATAAAAAGGATTGTATTCAAGAGGGGGCAATCAAGTGTTAAGAAGCATACATTTTAAGGACCAAATCTTTTTCGATCAAGAACAGATGCACTTTTTCCTCTATCAGCGTCTCTTTTATTATTCTTTTTATTTTTTCTCATGACATTAACTCTAAAGCACATATATATACCTTCACATTGAGATCAGTATGACGAGAGTATGATAGATGAAGCTTACAATAGCCACCATCATAAATGCAGTGTCCCTCCAGAGTTTCTTTGGCTACTGCAGCAGTCGCAACATCTGGAAAACAATGAAGACACTAATGCTGCTTAAACCCTATCTCACAAATAATAGTTTACTGATTCATGGTTGGAAACGTAATTTTCTATTTAGTTTCAGTTTTTTAATGGATTTTAAAATATATATAAAAAAAAACCAATGTGTTGGGTACCCACTGCGTAGAGAAATCCTCCACCCAGCCCACTCCAACCGGATTGGAGAGAGAGGTGGGTGATGGATTTAGACATGCCGGGTTTAAGACAGGTGGAGGAAAATTCAACTCCAACCCAACCTATAGCCATCCTAAAAAGGATCACAGATGGTTGAAATAATGTTAAAAAATGAACCTAAAGTCACAATGGTCATAATAATCAATTTGTTTTTTTTTTAAATAAAAAACATAAACATTAACTCACAATCACAAAAGGTGATTTTGTGACCAGTTGTAATTTGTAGTATGACATAACATTTAAAAAGTAGACCAGAGGTGACTGTAGCTATTAAAAAGGAATGGTATAGATTTGATAGGATGAAATAGACAAACGGGATTTGTTCAGCCAAACCCAATAACTTTGGTGTAGGACCTCTTAAAGCAGGAAAGGAAAAATTATGGAATGACTAAATCCTTCTATATCCACACCAAAACCCGGGGGGGGGTTAAGAAAAAAGAGAAAAAGAAGATCCATGTGAAGTTCAAAGTCCAACAAAATAAACTGCGTTGCTCAAAAGGCTTTCAACATGACATAGGTTGTCAGCGCAATAAACAAGCAAGATTTGTAAACAATCAGTCATGACAGAATAAGGCATACCTGGGTACTGAATTAGTGCCTGTGTTCCACCATTTTTCTCAAATATAGCAATCTTCTGGACATTACCAAATCCAGAAAATACCTATAATGAACAGCCATAGACATGAGCAAAACTCATTCAAAATCAAAATTCATGCGAAGGAAACATTAAAGCAATTGGGAGTTCCTCACCGTGTGAAGAACATCCACAGTGACAGCATACTGCATATTCTCAATTGATGCAAGAAGTACATTGCTCTCAGGCTCTTTCCTCTTCCCATCAGCACCTACAGTAGACTGGAGAAAACAGCTTATCGGTGAAGATTCAGTAATGCAAAGCATAAGGTAATCAGCCAGGACTCACCTGAACAGGTCCGTCAATTGCAGTAGGATTCACAGGAAGATAGGGATTTGTGTAGTCTCTGCAAAATTCAAAGAATAAAATCTGTCATACAACACTATCTATGACATTATTGATGCGTAAATTTCAGAAGCTGTGTACAAGAAGGAACTTCACGAAAGAGAACTTCAAATGATGAACAAGTGAACAAGACATAACCATGCATGAATGAGTAGTCATGGAAAAATGTGTGAAACTTTTTGTGAAATCTATTGGCTTGCTTTTGCAATCCCCTGCCAGATATAAGGTTCACTATAATAGTAAAATTGATGTGATAATGGCTGCCCTCCGAAGGAACAGCTCGAAAGAGAAATTCAAATGATGGACAAGTGAACAAGACATAGCCATTTCAGGAATAAGTAGTCATGGAAAAATGTGTGAAACTTTTGTGAAATCTATTGGCTTGCTTTTGCAATCCTATGTCTGATAGAAGGTTCACTAAAATTATAATTGATGTCATAAATGAAAATGAAAGGTTACAACACCGCTCCCCATTCCAATTCAAACAAAAGTCTACCCCTCCCCCACCCCATTCACTCAGGTAGTATTTTGAAAAAATACCACATTTACTTAAAGTTTACTTAAAGATGAACTTTGCAATATCATAAAAAATTTGACACATGAAAGACAAGAAATTGCTCAGCTAATTGATTGTTAAAGTTTTGTTTGGACTTCTTGTTAGATGGTTTGTAGGAATACAGTGGCTACAAAGAAACCCCCAAAAATTGTAGCTTGTTAAAATTCAGCACAAACAATTGTAAAATATAAGTTAATATTCCACTTCAAGCCTATAAAGAAAAAAACTTAGCATTAACATGCTGAGAAATGAACAAACTTTCAAAGCAGACTCCATAAACCATTATTGGCAAAGAGGAGTACAATAGCAGGAGCACATGCAATAAACTGCTATAACAAATTGAATAATGATTATATGAAAAGGTAATTTTTTTCATTTGATGAAATTCAGTGATCATACACAGAACATTTTGAACCATGATCACAAGTGCAAATGCAATAAGCTTACTATCTAAAGATGAAAGAAATTACTAAGCCACCATGACCATACATCTGTGTTTTGGCTGACGCTTCCCTTACCCACTAGATGAAAAAAGCACACACCAATTAGCAAGGCCTCAAACTCCAAGATAGATGAAGTACAAGAGAAGTGACGAATGATTTTGAGCAACAAGCATAAGAAAAAAGAACAGTAAGAAAACATACAAGTGTTGAGCTTTTAGAAATTGGGAGCATTTTATTACCTGCTCCTATGGGACTGGAACTTGATATTGAGATCAGTATGTGCAGAATATGAAATACGTAAGTTGCAGGAACCAACATGTTCTGGAAGCAGGTACCTGAATTTTTAAAACATGATATCTCAACGTCACAAATCAACACAACTCCCCATACTAACAGAAAATCCCAAAAAAATTAAGGTTAGGAAAGGAAAGAAGTGTGTGCCTTGGTATACTTCTCCCATCCAAGGCATTTCTTGCTGAAGATGCAGTATCAGCATCAGTGAATTGAATTAATGCCTGCCAAGATATTAGGAAAATTGATACTAAAACAGGAAAAAAAAAGTGCAATCTCAGAAAGAACAAAAGCATATTTGAAACCTCACCTGGAAACCAGCAGCCTTTTCAAAAGTAGCAATTTTGTGCACATAGCCAAAAGCAGAAAACACCTGCAACAAGTTTCAATGACACATACATCAGATTCTATAGAGATGATGGAATGAGAAATTCAACTATACACCATTTGGGACCACCCCAATCACTGATGTAAAGACAACAAAATTTCCAAATATTTAAGAAATAAGTGCAGAATGACACCTGTAAAATAATGCGTCAAGATAGACCTTAGAAAGGAGAATGACGTATGATAATATTTCCAAACTGTCTCCAACAAATGAATCTAAATACGAGGCACCATCATCTGTGATTCCGCTGACTTGAATTAAAATTAACACATTATTTACTACATAATCCAATCATGGCACTGTTTCTACATAAAAAGTAATAAAACAATGAGAATCATCTTTCACCAAATCTATTACCCATATTGTCCAATTAAAAACAGTAGAAAGTCAACTCAAACCAAAGCATTGAGAATGCCGATTTTAAGATAGATAAAATTTTCAAAACTAAACACAAAATCGTTAGACAAGTCCATCATCTGCATATTAGGTATGATACATAACATAACTAGCATAATTACAGTGAACTTTTTCCTCAACTATTAAACAAAATTGCACTGGAAAGGAAAGGAGATAGACAATACAATGATATCTTCTTTTTCATTGCATTATATTGCCACTAGCAAAAGACTAGTGAACACACATCCAGATTCACACTGCCTCCATTATCTAGAAACCATTTCCACAACCACTAGCCTCAGGTAGGAACTACATGGCAATAACTAATAAACTATCTTGAAGCTCCAGAAGCCTCAAAAGGAAAGGAGAAACAAAAAAATATAACCCTTATTATCATGTTTCAGCACATTTAACCAAATTGAAATAGAAATATATCAAAAGGAAAAGAAAAGTTGAAAAAAAAAAAGAACGAAAAACAATTACCAAGTGAATGACATCGATGCTGACATCACCAGCCTCAACACCCTCGATGGTAACCAGCAGTACATTTCCAGGATTATCACCTGGACTCTTATTGTTCACAATTTCATGTCTATTCGAATATTGAATATACACCGTTTTACCCCGAACCTGCGCTGGCTCTGACGACGACGCGTAATAAGATACCATTTGTATTGCCTGGTTTTGTTCTACCTGAGATTTACATCCATTTAACCTAATTTTTACATATTCGATTGAAACGAAAGCAAAAGATTAAAGGAAAATTACTTACGAATTCAACGAAGGCTTGGTTGCGATTGTTTCCAACATTGCACTTAGTATTGACGATCTTTCCGAAAGGTTCACAGAGCTCGATAAGCTCTTCTTCTGTGCACTCCCATGGAAGGTTTCGCAGATGCAAAACCTTTGATGGTGTTTGCGTGTATCGGAATTGTGGCTGCCCGGACGTTGACATCTATCTGTCAGGGAGATTTCGGGAGTTTCCGGGGTTTTGCTCCTTCTCTGATTTGATTGTTTGGATTGTCTAGAAAGTGGTAGAACATGGAACGTATCGTGCGACAAGAGAATGAATAATTTTTGTGGAGGTCGCCAGGGCTAGGTATAGGTCGTAAGTGATAAATCGGTGGGTGATTCGTCTATGCTTGGCATCTTTGGTTTCGTGAAATTACTCACGTACCCTTGAAGGAAAAAATTCTATATTAACAAAGAGTTAAAGGAATCTTTTTAGTATTTATCATTTTTTAAAAAAATATATTTTTTATTTTAAATTTTAAAAAAATAGTATTTTTAGATCATTTATATATGTTAATATTAAAAATAATTTAAAAAAATAATATATTTTTAAATAAAATACACTTTCAAAAAGCAACTTCAATCACACTCCCAAACAGAAATGATTATAGTTTTGAAATCTTGTATATTTTCAAATTAAACTATAATTTTTGAATTACCAAATCACGTCAAACAATTTTCTATTTTTTATACTTTTATTAATCGCCCTAAACCTACATAATTTATCTTCAATAATTTTTGTGTATGTGTGTATGTGTGTGTTATATTAAGTAAAACAATTTAGTCATTTCAACATGGCATCCAAAATTTTAAAAATATTAAAATTACTCTTAAACATTAAACTAAATTGGATCTAATCACCTAATCACTTAAGAAAAATAATCAATGTCTAAGAGTACATGCATTATAAGCACGAATACAATCAAAAAGGATAAAAACATATATTTTAATGAAATTTATTCACATGTGAATATTCAAAAATTAATTAATCATTGGGATTTAAATAAAATTCATGTCATGCCAAAATGATACGTCATCTCATTAATATATACTTCAACATTCATATGTGTTAGAGCTCATGTGTTTAAATCTTTCAAATTCAATTAATGAATATATTTTATCATAAACTTATTTTTCAATCTCATCTTCATTATTAAAATATTACAAGTAATGCATGAATTAAAAAGTTTTACTTTACAGTTGTAATGGAGCTAAGGTTAAGGTGGGTAAAAGAAAAGAAAAGGAAAATGTTAAAACCAAATGAAATATAGCATTCTATAACAAATATATCATTAAAACACATAAAATTATCATTTTTAAACGCCAATACTTGACTTCTATTGATTTCAAGCTCCACCAACCATCAACATAAAACTTTGAGAGCACAACGAAACAACTTTTTTTTCTTTTTTAACTCCAATGGTTTATATTTGTCAACTTTGCTCATTCCTTTATCAAGTACTATTTTTATATAATTTCCAACCATAATCACATGAAATATTAAAAAGTCATATGATCTATTATTCTTTAGCCCAAAGAAAAGGAAAACATATTAAAAGGTAATGCTAATAACATGGTTAAGAAAATGAAAGACAAATAAGCTCAAAAGAGCTCACTAAGGATAATATGTTTTTGGTTGGTTTTTTGGCTCAAATGGTTAAAAATCATATTGTCTTTATCATCTTCATACACATATGCAATGTGGATGTAATCTCAACAATATATGATACATATCATTAATACAATACACACATCAAAGAATATAATATTAAAGGTTCAAAAGCTTATATTGGTACAACATTATTAGGTCAACATGACATCTTTTCAAGGTCAATCCTTAAATTAATTAAACTTTAAAACTTGAATGAATGTTCATTCATTCAAATTATATTTTCATTTATCTCAATTAATTCTGATATACAATACTTATATTCTCATATATCAATGGAAGTTCAAAAGACAAATACTACTTAATTGAGAAGGCAAAAATTTCATGGGCTTTTCAGTTTAGAGTTTTTGGTCGGTTTTGTGTGAACCTCATTTAAGTCCACTTAAAAGGTCCATTATGATTATTTTTTCAAAAACTATTTAAACTCATGTAACCTAAATTTCGACAGCCATTAATGAATATTAATTCTGAACTTTTCAGTTTTATGTGAAAGAGTGATTCTTGCATTCTTTAGCTCTTGAACGAGCTAAATCCGACTTATCAAAGATTAGCTAGTTTCGTGGTGTCATTCTACTCATTCCAATAGTGTTTGTGTCTTGGGACAAGTTTTCATTGTGTCACACTCCTCTCAGAGCTATTTCAGCTTTCCGGGATTAGATCTCATTCTTGGTTGTGGGTTGCGTGACCACGTAATCACAAGATTCACATTAATTAAGGAATGTCTCTCTTACTATTTTGGGTTATATTTTCTTGGTTTGTAGTTGGCTCAAGTGATCAACTACATGGTTTTACATTTTTTTTTATCTTTGATCACAAGATTAAATTCTTGTAAAAGAAAGATCCATAAACTCAATCTTGATTTGGATTTTTTTTCTTTAAAAGATACCTCAAAAATGCATGGTTAGTATAAATAATAACTTTCATCCCAAATAAATAGCACCTGAAATTTTTCTAGAGCAAACACCACTGCAAAAAAAAAAAAAAAAATATTTATTTAGTTGTATGGTAATTGCCATGTGCTTTGTCCAACATGCAAGAAACATACATAATGACATTCAAACTCTCCCTTTTTCTTTTCCCTAGGTTGCATCACATATTATCTTGAAAGGTTTCATCTTAATTTGGTGGTTGTATGATAGAAGTAGATGTGATGCGCCTTTTAAATTCATTATGAACATCTTTACATGTTTGATCAAATATCAAACCCAAATTTTTTGGCTAATAATTTGCACAAGAGTGTTGTACCAAGAATTATATCATGTTCTACCATAAAATACATTTTTTTAATAGTTCAAGACAATGTTAGTTTCAATATATCTTTTTAAGAATAAAGATAAATTTTCTAAATATGTATTAACATAATCATCATACACTATAAAATCATCTATCAAATCTCAATCACTCTCACCATAGTTAGAAAAAAAATTACTCATATGTATATTTAAAAAGTTATGGGATGCATTACACAAACCAAATGATATTGTTCTACATGCATATGTACCTATAGAACATGTAAAAAGTATTTTTTTTCTTGATCTTCATGATTAATAACAATCTAATTATATCCATTAAGAAAGAAGTAAAAAAGACTTCCATGTTAGGTGTTCAAAGCATTTAGTCCATGAATCATAATGAAAAAATGATATTTGTGTGTAGCAAGATTGAACTTTCTATTATAAGCAAAAACCTTTTCCAACTATTCAAGATGCAAGTATGTGTCACACGTCTCTACACGGTATTGAGGGGGTCATTTGAGTCGCTACCTAGTTATTTGGTTTAAAATCATTATGAAACCTGAGTATACTAGTCTTGTTAAAGATTCAAAGATAAGTGACTAATTATAGCTAGAGAAGGTATTATCACCCTTGAAGTCGGCTAAATGTCCACCCAATAGTTGTTTTGTGATCGCACAACAATTTCAAAAGTTTTTTCTCTTGCACACTTATCAAATATTTTGCTATGATAACAAGAAGTGTATGATTATCTTTAATGAATGTATACTTTAAATTTGTCAGACAAATGTACCTGATTTTTTTTAGATTTAAAAAATTAAATAATATTTTAATTTATTCTATAAAAAGATCAGATTAATTTTCTTTAATATTTAAATAACTCCAGATAAGTGAAATGGGGTAGACATGACAGAATTATGAGATGATGTTAAAATCATTAAACCCGCCCCCAAAAATAATATTTTTTTCCCAGCGCGAAATAAATAAATTGCAAAGCGCGGTCAAAACCCTAGAAATATATATATCTAATACAACGCACAAGGACATAACACAGCGACATAGAGGACGGAATCTGCAAAAAAGGTCTCTGATTTAACATTTCACGCTCTGCATCATTCACTTTCCAGGTAATAATCCAATCCTTACGATCTTGACTTGAATGTTTTGTCTGCCAATTAGGGTTTTTACTTTTTTGATTTGGCCAGATCTAGAGCTTATTTGACTAACCTTTGTTTATTTGATCAAAAGCTGTTATCTTTTTATCGAAAAGAATTCATAATTTCTTAGTTTGGATGCTGTTTTCTTAGTTATTTATGAAGTTTAAAATATATGTATCGAAGTTTTCTTGTTTTTAGAATTTTGATTATATTGTGTTATTTTGATGGGGCTGTCGTAGGTAGTGGACTCTATTGTTTGTAATGGCGGGGCAGAGGAATAGTTACGGGAAGCGGGTCTCATCCGCAGTCAGATTATGATAATATTGGTGGAAATAAGAGGAGAAATACTGGTGATGATAGGGAACGTTTTGTTATAGATTCGCAAGATACTGTGTATCGGTATTTGTGCCCGGCTAGGAAGATTGGGAGCATAATAGGAAGGGGAGGGGAGATTATTAAGCAATTAAGGATAGACACTAAGTCAAAGATTAGGGTTGGTGAAACAGTGCCGGGCTGTGAAGAACGTGTTGTTACCATCTATAGCCCGAGTGATGAGACTAATGAATATGAAGATAGTGGTAATTACATTTCTCCTGCACAGGATGCTCTGTTCAGGGTGCATGATAAGGTTATTGCAGAGGATTTGCAAGTTGAAGATGACTCTGAAGGAAGTCCACAAGTCACCGCCAAGCTTCTTGTACCATCTGATCAGATAGGATGTATTATTGGGAAAGGTGGGCAGATAGTTCAGAACATACGCAGTGAGACTGGTGCAGTGATCCGCATTCTCAAGGATGAGCATTTGCCTCCTTGTGCGTTAAGCTCAGATGAGCTTGTACAGGTATTCCTATTTTTGTTTTTGCCTGCTTTTGTTTCCATTAGCAATTTCACATGGTACAATGTCTTTTTTCCTTTTCAAAAATGTTTTCCACCTCATTCTTTTCTTAGTTTTGGAACTTGTTTAAGGGGATAGGTTATAGACAAATACAGTTATTGGGACCAAAATTAATCTTGTTTTTATGATCGTGACAAGTCACTCTTATCTGGCATGTCATCTGAGTTCCTGCTCTTGTATGCTGTGAAATAATCTTCCTTTTCAGGATGGGTCTTCTTCCTTGGACTAGTTAATGATGCGTGGGGATTTGATACTTGCTCAGCAACGTGTTTGGACCCATTTTATTGTTGTCAAGTAGGCATTCATTGGATTTGAGAGAATAGACTAGCTTTGTACAATGAATGAGGCCTTTAATTTTTACTTTTCTTTCCTAATATAATTGCTGTTATTTGTGGCCAGATTTCCGGTGAAGCTGCAGTTCTCAAAAAGGCTTTATATCAGATAGCATCTCGCCTTCACGATAATCCATCACGTTCTCAGCACTTGCTTGCTTCTGCTGTTCCAAATGTGTACTCTTCTGTTGGTTCCCTGGTAGGTCCATCTGCAGCTGCCCCAATTGTTGGAATTGCTCCTCTCATGGGTCCTTATGGTGGTTTCAAAGGTGATACTGGAGACTGGTCTCGATCATTATATTCAGCTCCCAGAGAAGAACTTGCTTCGAAAGAATTTTCACTTCGTGTGGTTTGTCCAACTGCAAACATTGGTGCTGTAATTGGGAAAGGTGGTACCATCATCAACCAGATCAGACAGGAGTCTGGAGCAACAATCAAAGTTGATAGTTCAGTTACTGAAGGAGATGATTGCTTGATAACTATTTCAGCAAAGGAGGTATAATACTTGTATATGCTCTTAAATCCACCTCTTGGGTCTCTATTGAGTTCCTTTGACATTGTTTATGATGGATTATTAATTGCTCTATACCAGATCTACGATCAATATTCTCCAACAATAGAAGCAGCCTTACGATTGCAACCTAGATGTAGTGAGAAAATGGAAAGAGATTCAGGCCTTATCTCTTTTACAACCCGTCTACTTGTGCCCTCCTTTCGTATTGGTTGCCTTCTGGGTAAAGGAGGAGTTATTATAGATGAGATGAGGAAACTTACCAAAGCTATCATTAGAATACCTAGAAAGGAAAATCTTCCCAAAGTTGCATCTGATGATGATGAGATGGTGCAGGTAAAGAAATATCTCTAATGGTTATTGAATTTAAATTGTTTCTGTATATCTTTCTGGGCATGTGGCTCATGTTCCTTGACTTTTGACCACAAGATTGCTGGAGACCTGGATGTTGCCAAGGATGCTCTCATACAAATAAGTCAACGGTTAAGAGCTAATGTTTTTGACAGAGAAGGTGCAATGTCTGCTATTCTACCAGTTTTACCATACCTACCTGTCTCAGCTGATGCTTCGGAGGGTCTAAATTATGACAGTAGAGATGGTAAAAGACATGGACGTGGGAGCTCGTATGCTGGTGGTTATAGCTCAAGTGATTATGCTTCTGGTGACAGTTATGGTAACTATGGTAGCGCACAGGTATTGATTTGTAGATGTGATAATATAACACATTGTTTTAAAGTTGCTGCATATTGAGGGAGTGTTTCCTTTGTTTCCTGCTCTTAGCCTTTTTCCATATTTTGAGCATGTGCTATAATGCTATTTGACATGGAAAATCAGTAAGCTGTTAAATTTGACAATACTTGTTCATACCCACTCATTTTACAAGCTGTTGCTTCACTTGAATAGTGTTTATTCATGTCTTTTGTAGATTAGCGCTAGTGGAGGTCCGTATGGAGCCTATGGAAGTTATTCTTCAGGACGCACTGGTACTTCTGGGTAAGAAATATGGTCATGTGCCATTGTTTGAAACCTGTTCAAATATTTATTCGTGTAATTGGTGTCTGTTCTGGACTTGTTGCCAGAGTTTTAAAGATTAAATTCTTAACCTTTGTGGACCTGTAATCTCCCTTCTAATTAGATGCCCCATGCTCAGTTGAAATGTCATGTTCAATTCAGTTTAGTTATGTTTTGCTTTTATGCTGCTTTTTCTAGGAGTTGTATTTTGCAAGTCATGTTCACACATCTTTTGGGTAATCTTGTAGTAGAAATCCTAACTAGCAACTTCATCAATTATCAGGTTATCTGGCCAGGCCCCTGTATCTCGACGCAAAAACTATTACTAGAATTTAATGATGGCTACTGCAGGTAGACTGGTTTTCCATTATATTTTCTGTCTATACAGATGAGTGGAAATTTCCACAGATAAGGCCAATCACATTGTAGCTTGCGGCAGTTTCATATCATAACCTATCCGATCTCCCTCTGTATAGGATTCTGATGCACTTATTTACCTTTGCTTCCTCTCCTTTCCCATCAAAACAGCTGAGATCTATGAAGCCTGAAGCCAGCCTACTGCCTCTTTTGATGAAGCCTAAAGCCAGCCTACTGCCTCTTTTGATGAAGCCTACTGCCTAAACTGGAAGACCAGGTGTACCGGGATTTGACATACACTTGGCCCACCTTGATGATCTCACCTAGAAGAACCAAATATATTTGGAGATCACGATATTGACTAAACACTTGTCATGTCCCTGATAATAAATTACCGAGCTCTAAGAACCTCTTTAGGGGCACACCTTTATTGTTTTTCTTGTTAGGGGAACTTGTCTTTTAATTACGAAAACCATGTTTCGTCCATCCTTTCGCAGTTGTATTTCTTGCATCCTTTAGCAGTTGTATTAATAGTAACTTGGGTTTATATTTCCTGCAATTCTCTGGTACACCATTATAGTTTGATGTTTGAATTCATGCTGGATTTGATAATTGGAAATTGTTTAGTTGCTCTGCAATGTCTTGAGTATTTTAACATTAACTGAATTGCTGGATTCACCCTGGTCTCTTGAATCCTCAAAGTCAATTAAGATGTGCCGTGCTATAATTCTTAGCCAGGATGCTATTTGTATGGATGGATTCTATACTGGAGAACTTCTATACACAAGTCTTGCAAACAATACATGTGTTCAAATGTGATAAACCTGATCAAAGCCAGAAGCAACTTTTCTGTAAAGCATGCATCATATACCAAGGAAGTTATTGAAATTGCATTGGAGCTTGGAGCTATGAGCCATGCATTGAAGAAACATATAGTTGCATTCTAGTATGGCTTTTGAAAAGTCTTAACTAATCTGTGCCCCCCATTATGTACTTTGGATGTTCAAATGTGCCCTTGCCTTGATTATACAATTAGCCCTACTATTTGCATTCTTCAAAGAAGTTGCTGTAGCTGGCAGTTTTTATTGTTGTGATTTGTATTTTGTATCGCAGAACTTAATTTTGTTTATAGTGATGGGTTTTGTGAATGAAGGCAGAACTAAAGATGAGAATTTCTTGAAGGCTTGTATCACGGACGCTGCTGCTGTCTTGTCCTGTCCAGGCATGTTTGGAGGTAGTCTTGCATGAAATATGAGCGGTAAATTTACTGCTGCTTGTATGCCTAAGGTGAGTTTTCAACTGCTATATTTTCAGAGTCTCTTTAACTCATTGCATGTAAAAAGAAAAAATTTTAAAATTATATAAATGTCTGCTCACGGAGAATCAAGGCAGAAGGAAATTGTTGTGCAATAGAACTCAAAAGGTATGTTGAGAATCTCTTTTGATGGATTGTTAGCTCAGGCGGCTTTGGAGTCTTTCCTGGATTGTTTGGAAAAGGTTGAACTCAGGGCTTCAAGTGGTAGGTTATTTTCATATGATATAGATTGCTGCACATAAATATGGCCGTGATTGGTTGTTGTTTCTACAAAAAAAAATTGTGGCAGGTTCTGTCAGGCGTGAACATTTCATCAGTTTCCCTGGCCAATCTCAGATGCCAGCACTTTTAACAGTGGAAATCAAGCGTATCTAGTTAATTTCTTAAGCGAGCTTTATATGTTTGTATTTGTATATGCAGGCACATGGAAAGAACAGTTAGATAATTTATTTGCTACAAAATTAAAAACAATAAATTCTAATCAAGTCGCTTCAATCGCATCTTTTTCTCATGTCGGGCTTCAAACCCCCTTGGCCAGAAGAAAATTGTTTTTCCGGCCCCACAAATTAGGCCAGGAACAGAAAATCAGCAGTGCGATTTTTATTGTCAGGAAGAGGTAGAAGTGATACTGACCACCCAGAGGCTCTATCCAATGAGGTCGCCTTGCAAGGTTACAAATTACATCATCTTGAGAGAATGAAGATAATAATTAAAGATAATCACCAGGTGGGAAGCTGGTTGCATATCACTCTTACTTTTATCACATTACCAATTACAAAATCGCAGAATCACCAAACTGCTCGATTGAATCAGTCCTCGGTGGAAGCGAATGTCGGTGTAATTTCCTTCCATTTAGTCTACATTTCAACTCTCAAATGTTTTCATCGGACTGACCTCCAGACATTTTCCTCACGACAACTGCTTCTCATTGTCTGCTCAAGATTCCAATGTAATAACAAATTGCTTTGTAAAGCAATTGCGTGGAGCAGGTGTTAAAATTCAAAGTTATAACCCCATTTGTAGTAAATTTGCCCACCCAACTCCACTCAAGGACTGCAGAGGGCGGACAGGCTTCATCACTCTGTCGAAATGGTCTGCAAATAATAAAAACGGTGTCGCTCTCTGAGGTAACTCGTGATGGGGATTGATCGTACAGGCTTAATTGCTCTTGGTTTTAGCACCAATGGACGGTCACGTCAATCATCATGGACGTTCGCCATGGACGGTCACTCAACTTTTTCTGCCACTCAAGGACATATTGAACAGTCTTGATACGTCTTCCCTGTCAAAAGATAACAGCATCATCAATGCTCTAGATTACGGCCACTTGTCTTTATAAACGACTGAGTGGGTGCTACTGATTACAGCTTCAAACCCTATTCGTCCATGCTCTGCCATGGGAGCCTCACTCCAATCTACCTCCTCCTCTCAACCACTCTCAACATTGTTTTTGTCAAAATTACACTCTTAACATGTTTTCTTGTAATGAGTGATGCCTTTCTTCTTTGGGAAAATTCCTACCATATCATCTAGATTAGGGCATCGTGAGGCTACATATCACTGGGGTTGATTTCTTTTCCCTTTTTCTTTTTTTGTCTGGTGCTTCTTCGTTGCACTCATGGAAACGATTCGTTTTTGAAGGGCCTTTATGTGTCATTTGTTATTCATCCTAGGTCTTGCATGAGGGAATGGGGTTTATGTGGTGCAGCCAAGGATGACTTGCCGGTAAGCTATGATCAATAGCAATGGTATTTTTCATCCTAGGTTTCGCTATATATATACACACGCTTATAGCCCACTTAATTACTATAGATTTCAGTAAATATATCTTCTATATATATATACACACACACACACGCTTATAGCCACTTAATTACTATAGATTTCAGTACATTTATGTTCTCTCTCTCTCTATATATATATATGCACACGCTTATAGGCACTTAATTACTATAGATTTCAGTAAATTTATGTTTTATATGTCTGCACACAGACACATCATTGTATGTAGATGTTCCACCTCCTATGATCAGTAGTCAACCGGCAAGTCATCTCTGGCTACTCAACTTCCTCCTTTCCTCATGCCAGATTTTATGATGAGAACGCAAGACTACGTGAATCGGATGCTGGTGGGGTGAATGCATGGTCGTTTAATGAATGAATTTTGGCTTTCGGCTTTGACAAAAGAATGTTAAAAAATAATTCATTAATCAAGTGAGGTCTAAAAATCATTTTTTATTATTATCTAATATATATATATATACACACACACACGCAGGTTGAGGTGAAGCCATTTAATTTCTCTTTTACTTCTCTCTGCAAATTTCGCAGGTGGAGCCATTCTGCGTGTTATCCTTCAAGGTGCTTAATTTATTTTTATATAAACAGTAACCACAGTTGATTGAAGAAGAAGATCAGCTAGAGTCACAGTAACTATAAACCTCATCCGACTGCTAGAAGCTCTTGATTATCTCATGGGACACGAGTATGAAGTAGTTAAGCCATACGTCCCATATCTCAGAAAGGCTGTTCTATTATATTTGCTCAGTTTGCTTGCAGGTGTCCTGGTGGCTGGGAAGATGGAAACAATTGTCCTTCGGAGAAGTGTTTGTCCAAGTTCATTAAATGGATGTTATACTTCCTTCAGTTAATTTCCAGTAGGTGTTAAAAATCTTTGTACTCTCCAAAAAAACAAAAAAGATACTACCCTGCTTGCTACCTGGATAAATGGTCAAAAACAAATTAAAATAATAACAGAAAATCACGGAAGATTTTTTTATATACTTTCATGCACGGACAATGCATTCTTTTCCTTTTTCTTTTTCTTTTTGAATTCCTTTATTCCTAGTTATTTTCTGCTCTTTTTTTTTTTCCATCTTTGAGTATAAAACATTTGGATGATGTCAATTTATTTTCTTTTTGATTCAAACTAGTCTCTTGGCTTGCATTACATTGATTGAAACCAAATTTTTGTTAAAAAAATGAATATGCATAGTGTATTTTTTAATATTAAGAAATGTTTATATCTATGAATTGAAAAGGTTATGCATATATTTTATAAATAAAATAAATTAAAAACTAAAAACACCTATAAATGTAAAAAAGAGCTAGCAGCACTAACACAAAGACTAAATCATAAAAGATGCCTCCACATATTAGTATATGGACTAGTTAATTACTTGTACTACGTTGCGGGTCAAATAAATATTTTCTATAATTGTTGGGATTAAAATAATTAATAGATTTTGTTAGTTTAAAAATAAAATATAATATCTATACATGCAAGATTTAATATAATAAAACACATTAACACATCTTATTATAACAACAGCAACATCGGAGGCTTAACATCTAAAAATATTATTGCTATTATTGTTAAAAAATAAAAATTATTGAATTATTCCGAGGAGATAAAAAATCATTAATAAAAAAGAAAACAAGAAAAAAACTAAAATTATTATTATTATTATTATTATTATTATTAATGCGTGAATAATGGGAAAATAAATTCAATAAAAGAATAAAAAAACCAAAAACTTTAACAAAATAGCAAACAAAATAAAATTGAAAAAAAACTAAAAATTATTAGCTAAAAAAATTATTTGACATGAAAATAATAAAAAAACCAAAAGAAAAAAACCAAAGGAAAAAGAAAAGAAATATCAATTTTCAAATGATCATAAACACAAACTAAAATTTAAGAACAAATTTTTTTTTGAAAAAAATGTTATCTCAACAAAAAAAAAAAAACCAAAACTATCACATATATATAAACATGGATAAAAATAGAAACTATTTAAGAACTATAAAAAAATAAAGGAATTAAAATTAAAAATATAAGGGCCGAAAAACAAAACAAATATATTATCAATTTCAATCAATTGAAAAAATCAAATAAAGTATAACATCTATATATGCAAGATTTGATATAATAAAATACATCAACACACTCTATTATAACAATATGAACATCGAAGCCTTAACATCTAAAAGTATCATTACTATTATTGCTAAAACAATAAAAATATTAAATTACCCTGAAAAAAAATCAAAAAACAATAACAAAAGAGAAAGAAAGAAAAAACTAAAACTGAAATTGTTGTTATTATTATTATTATTATTATTATTATTATTATTATTATTATTATTATTATTGCGTTAATAATGGGGGAAAATTCAATAAAAAAGGCTAATAACTTTAACAAAAAAATAAAACAAAAAATGAAAAATAAAATAAAATTATAAGCAAAAAAAAGAAGAAAAAAAAGTAATAAACAGACGCGCTAGACTATAGTGACCTCTTGCTTAAGACATAAATGATTTATCCACTAAGCTACAAGTTCTTCTTCATATCAAATTTTGCACAAATAAATAAATATTAGTAAACCATCGTACCAAACGAATCGAGTCAACCCAAATCGAAAACTGAGCAATACTATTGTAATCCACAATGATTCTACTCACACGCTACAATAACCGACTTCTGACCTCTTTAGTATATAGTATAATATAACTTGACAATTCATCACGCCATCTTAAGATTGTATCTTTAGGGTATAAATACATATAGTATGAGCATCATATATCATGATATAATATGTTATATTGATACATGTTATTGTGACAACACTTCTAGTCTTTTTAAGATATTGTGTGTGAAAGAGGTTTAATATACTCATAAATTATGATTATAGTTTTAAAGAGTCGTTATTTAGTATTAACTCCACTAAAAAAACGGTTTGCTATAGTTTGGGTAAGTAAACTTGTTGTGTAAGGAAAAGACACATTACTTTCAATACACCTTGCTTAAGCTAATCTGCATTGTTGTTTAATTATTTTTCAAGGTCAAGTTTCTATTTCTTGTTTTTTCTAAGGTTCAAGATAGATCTCTCTTCTTGGATGAAACTCTATCTTATTGGATAAAAAACCTAATCGTTCTAAATTCTAAATTTTAGCATCATTTTTTTTTGTATCTTTCATATCTAAGGGTATACTCTATAATGTAGTTTTACGACCTCAAATATTAGAGTCCACATCTAAATTATAATATGTGAAATAAAAATAAATAAAATTATTGGCAAATGATTTTTGATATTTTAGTCAAACTCTAATGGATAATTGTAAATTGATTACAATATTATTTAAAAAAAAACATAAGAGAAATGTTTTTTTTTATTTATGAAATAAGGATTTTGTTTTTGGAAATTTCATAGAAAATTAGATATTTCGTATCGGTTTTGTATCTTCTAGTGTATGCTTATGAAATATCTAAATTTCATAGAAAATTAGATATTTCGTATCGGTTTTGTATCTTCTAGTGTATGTTTATGACCCTATATTTAAAACATTAGTAGAAAATAGGTTATAAAAAAAAACTTTGGAATAACCTTTATAAATTGTATTGAAGTTTTGGAGAAAACTGAGTATTTTCAATACTGAGATTATAACTTTCATTGTAAACCCAAGACTTAATATTATGCAAATGTATTGAAAAAATATATGAGAAAATCACAAATATTTTGAAATACTCATTTGGAAGTAATAGATATTTTTAAATATCTTTATTGTTATTCTAAATTATTATTATGGGTTGAGACTGACCCCTATCTCTTTCTTACCTTGGGCTAGGTCTGGTTAAGATATTTGAGTTGAGGTTAGCCCAAGCCCAAAGAAAAATTATGTGGTGGTCATTGTATGAAAAAATGAGAGGTTTTCTTGCGTTGCCGAAGGAGTTTGATGGCCAAAAGTGTTATTGGTATTGCAAAGAAAGAGTTAAACAATTGTTAGAGGTGATTTTGTCACCAGATATGGAGGAAAAAAAAGGAGAAGTGGTGGCCGAAAGGGGAAAACAAAAACTATTGACCGGAAAATAGATTTTTCCCAATTTTAACTTTGAATTACTTCATGATATGAGCATGAAAATTAGTCTTATTTATAGATGGTAGAAAAATATAATCTTATATTTGTTGGGGTAAAATTTCAGATCTTGATTCAACCTCAAAGCATCCCAACTAGTGGCTCACAGTTTTTTTTTGTCATGATTTGCCTAATTTGTCAGTTAAAGGCTATATAGGTTAGCTATTTTAAAACACGATCACTGTGTGTGTGGTGTCAGTCAGCTTAAATGAACCATACTGGAGTGTAGCAAGATGTTAAACCATCATTTTGGTGTATGATTTGTCAAATTTGTTGAAGGATAAATGCATCAAATACATCTACAAAAGAACTCTAAGTTGTCTTTTTAAAGAGAAAAAATTAGAAAGATAATAAATAATAACTAGACGAAGCATTGTCTAGTCCTTTTTTTTTTTGTTTTTTTGTTCTTCAAAGTTCAATTTGGTTCTTCAACCTTTGATTTTTTTTCTACTGCACCCTTAATTGACCATAAACTTTTAATTTTATATAATTTTATCATTGATAAACTTTGATGACAACCCTAAATTTACACGTGTTTTTATTTTGTTCATTGCTTTTAGATTTATATAATTTTGAACCTTAATTGACTATTATAATTTTTAATTTCACCTTTTTATTTTGGTCAATCAGGTCTTAATAGTCCGTCGCTTTTTACAAAATAATTATTGGTTGTGAATTTCTTTAATTTAACCTCTAATTGGCCTAAAATTTGATTTTATTGCAATTTTACCCATGATTTTAATCAACTAACTTAGCAAAAATTAAATTTATTCTCATAAAATTTCAATCTTATCAATTAAGCCTAAATTAGGCTCTAAAACTTAATTCTCACCAATTAGGCCCCCCAATGAAATTAATTTGGCTCATTTAAAGTATAATTAGGTCCTTATACCTAATAAGATCCCTTAATTAGACCCAAATTAATTCTTAAACATGATTAAACTTTAATTTGACCCATGATAAAATCAAATTGAACTATTAAAAATCTAATGATGCTATTAGACTTAATATTTATGTGAATTTGTCCAATAATAATTTATTTTAACCTCGAGTTTATATTTTTTCTCGGCCTTGTGCACAATAGGGGTGGAATTGGACTCTTAACTTTGTCTAAAATTTCTAGTTTGACTTCTTCACCATGCTAACCCTTTTATTTTTGTTATTTTATTATTTATTTTTGATGAATTGAAGGAATAACCTAAAAACTAGTTATGACACACCTTTGTTAGCTTTCTCATAAACATATGGTAAAGTATAAGTTTTATATATATGGAGATATTGTTATGGGAGAGTCATCGAGTTGTCACTACGGTTCATATGGCCACTAACTATGCTTGACATGACCTAACATGCAATTGGTTTTAACACTTATTCCCCTATACCTGATGTAGTTAGAGAGACTTCGCTTTTAGTTAATGCATCTCTAAGGGTGAGGCTACTCTAAAATATAGATATACTCGAGTCCTACGATAAGATGTCAATGAAATTGGCTGATAATCAAGCAAGAGACTTATATATATATAAACATTTTAATGATGAGTGTGGATTTTATTTTATCTTATTTGTATTTGATCCTACTTATATAATTCTTTTAGATTTGTAAGTTTGAGAGATTATTATTTTTTATAAGATTTTAAATTTTCATAAATGGGTTGTTTAGAATTTTAAACCTAACATTTTCAAAGTAAACAAAAACACCAAGGTAAAAAGAAGTAATGGGATTATTATTGTTTTAGGCTTGCAAATTTGAGAAATTGTTATTGCTAAGTAGATTTTGAATTGTATTTAGTTTTTGTTATAGTTTCAAACAATATATTTTTAAGTGAATATAGGCAACAAAGTTGAGTGAAGAAATGGAATTAAGAGATATCATTAAACCAACCATTGCTTTATATTTTAGGCTGCATTGAAATGATAACCAAATGAGCATTGCAACAATGCTGATAAAACTTTAATAATAAAGCATCTTAAATTTTTTACATAGGTTAGGGAAAAAAGACATGATGGAAAAAATTAATTGGATCACAAAAGTTATAATAGATTATAGGTTTGGATTTAATATAATTAAAAAATCTAAAAGCAAGAAAAGTTATGCCATATATAAAAAAGAGTGACAAATTTATTGGTGTTAAAGCTAACAGAGGTCTCATGTGGTGGCTATGATACAATCCTTGATTTTGAGTTTTTGAGAATGCATCAAGATAAAGGTTTGGGATTTAGTGTTTAGGTTTTGTGTTTAAAATTCATGGTTTAGGGTTTTAGGTTAAGGTTTAAAATATAAAGTTTAGAGTTTAGGGTTTGACTTTAAGGTTTAAGGTTAGTTTATGGTTTGGGATATGGGTTTAGAATATATTTAGGGTTTGGTGTTTCGATTTGAGTTTAATATTTATTTAGGGTTTGGATTTTGTGGTTTCAGTTTAGTTAGGGTTGATATACTTTTGTTTTGATCAAAAGTAAGAATTTTATAGATCAAAGTTAACTATGCTAGAAAACTAGGAAGTTCATATACATATACAACATAAAATGGTAAAATCAAAATGGGAACAAGCTCCCAAAGATAAGATAAAGACAACAAAATTGTTAAATAAAATCAAATAAGTGAACAAGGGAACATTCTCCCTGAATCAAGATTAATCATGACTTCGGTGGTTAAGGTGAAGCAAGGAAGCCAACCAAAACAAACAACTATAACATAAGGTCATCATGGATCCAAGATGACAGTAACGCAAACCTCATCAAAATCTCTACAGGAAAACAACCTTTGATTGAATGATTGATCTTCGTCAAATACATCATAGCAACCTGGATTAAGGACCCATGAAAACATATGCAATTCTATTCCCCGAAAGAAATCAGCCTCTGGCCAACAAACCAAACTCAAATTGCATTTGAACTAGGCATATCCACAACTCCTCAGAGGACATATTAGGGGTGGTATACTTAAATCCAAGGGTTGTGGCTAATTGACGAGTAATATTGGAGTTAAAGCTAACAAAAATTTCATAGGATGGTGATGATGAAAACCATGATTTTTATCTTTTATGTAGGCTTCAAGTTAAGGGCTTGGGATTTAGAGTTTAGGATTTATGGTTTAGGGTTTCAATCCCAGATTTAGACCAAAAAAAGGGACAAATCACTTTTTTTATATTTAAATTTGATCCCCAAAGCTTCATTTATTTTAAACAATGCAATTAAATTTTATTTTTTCAAAGTGAGCATGAATCAGGAATTAAAAAAATTTCTAGACACTACGAGATCATATCTCTAGGTAGCTAAATTAAATAATTAATAATAATCCTAAATCAATGCAATATCAAATTATCAAATAAAAACAAAACTAAAGTGATAAAAAAATCAAAGAAAAAACATTATGAATGAACATTACTATCCATAATGCCCACTCTCTATTGACATAGTAAAATCAAGAGGAAAATTTCTTTTTGGTCACAAAGTTTATTTTAGTTCTTATAAAAATCTTAATCTAGTTTAAAATTTTAGGTTTTTAGGAATTTTATGAAATTTAAAATTTAGTCCTTATGATGATCATAATAATATTTTTTACAATCATATTTGTATTTATTAATTTTTAATGATGTAATAGTTCATGAAATTGTTTTTTTAATGTAATAAACAAATAAAATTATAATAACGCATTACAATGCAAATTTTAAAAATTATACTATTAAATATAAAAATATAATGGTCCATCATATATTATAAGACTCGAGATATCCAACCAAATGTTAGTTTTTTTATGTAAGGAATGTAGTATATTCCATGTGTGAGAAAAATAACTCATAATGAATTGCAAAATGGAATAATTTATTGTCATAGTTATTGCATGACAAAAAGTTCAACTATAAATTCAAATGATAATTTGATATGCTTACATGAAAACTTAAGAAAAAATGGATATTATTGGAAAAGCTTTAGAACATAAGGGCCATAATAATCATACTAAATGAAAATTATTGTGAAAACTTTAGAGCATAGAGGCCATATATATTAATCAAACCTAAAACATTCCCAAATCATATGGTAAGTTAAAAAATAAACTATTTATGAAATCTTATTTATTAATATAAATTTTAAATTAAGCTACATATATAGAACATTAAATATTTGATAACAAAATTTCCAAGAGTTTTAGGATATGTTGATCAATAATGAAGTAATACTATCTTTTTATTGGAAAATGTGTAAAGTTTGTGTTTAAATACAATTTAGCAATTTAACTACTTAGATTACCAAAATTTATATAAAATTTGATTTCAAAAACATCAACAAGTTTTTGAATTGAAATAATTAGTTATGCTCATTGCCCCATGACAACCATTGTAGTAATTTAACATTCATAAATATGTAATTTGCCAAAAAATTATAGCTATAACACATTATTATATCAATCTTAACAAATACAGAAAATGGATTACTAGACTCTATGTCACTAATTTATAGGTATAGAACGAGGAAAATGAAGTTTCTCTTTCTTATTTCTCTTGGAAGATTACTCATTCTAGTTTAATCTTAAGCCTATTATGCTTAGCTAAGGTGAAAATTCCATATAGCAACATTTTTCAACATCTGTTTTTCAAATTTTATAATGTTAAGCCTATTATAGCATGAAATTTCTTTACCAAGTCGCATTGGGAATGAGATAGACATTAGAAGGACACATGAGGTGTAAGAACAAAATCAGCACCTGTTAAAGGCATATGAGTCCATTAGTAGTCATGACATGAATAAAGGGTAAAGGAACACAATTGTATAAGATGAAGATCTGTAGACAAATGATGTGAAACATCAGAATCAAAGACCCATCCAGATTGTGATATATATAAAGAATTATGAGGCATTTGACCTACAAAAGTAGAAGTAGACATAGCCTATGGGTATAACAAGAAAAGTTTTTTAAAATGCTTATCTAGAGTACTAGGATCAATAAATGAAACTGAGGAAATTGCTGCTGTATTATTATGTGGTGGTTTATAATCTTGAGTTGGTTTATGAGCATTAGATTGTGACTGGTTTTCAAGATTGATTTTGTTATCTCAACCTAAGACACTTAACTTTACAATGATCATTTTGCTTACAGAAACTGCACTAATAAAAAAATAACCCTTGTGTAAGGCTTAGATTGATCACTGGAAAATGGTTGGAAGGAGCTACTAGCATCGAAAGAGTAGAGATAATGCTCTTTTTTTTTCAGATGAAGAATGGAGTTGTGTTTCTTCAGCCAATAGCCTACAAAAAACTAAATCAATGGGAAGTGGGGAACGATGCAAAATTGAACCTCTTAGTCCTTCAAAATCACTGTGAAGTGCTATTAAAAATATACCATCACATGACTTTAATTATGCTAATTCTATAAGAGCTAATTGATCCCAAAGATTTGTCATAACATAATAAAACTCCTGAATACTAATATTGTTTTGGTGAAGAAGTCGTATATCATTATCTAATTGATACTATTTTGCAAAATTTGATTGAGTAGATAACCTTTATGTATGGTTCCATACTTCTTTTGTTGATTCATACTTTGCTAATTACGTACCTATAGAATGCTCAATAGAATTCTTCATACATAATTTTTACATTGTTTGCTTCCCAAATATCTATCGAAACAACATAACTCCTCATCAATATTTTGAGTTTCACAGGAGTTCCATTAACATATCCCCATATCATTTTACCCTTAAGATAATTTTTCATCACATAACTCCAATACAAATAATTCTTTTCATCAAACCTCACACTCACATATTAAAGCGAATCATTTTTTTAGTAGCCATAATGAGCATAAGAAGAAAAAATAGAGTAGATAACAATAGAGTTGAAAAGAAAAAAAAGGAAAGACAAAATACTAGATTGCAGAAACAAAAAAGAAGATGAAATACTACATTCAAAAAGAAAAAAAGAAGATTAAATACGTGGATTTGTGAAAATTGTGTTTGAGATTAAATCTATCTTTGCTACCTTGTTAAATAACTCAAAATACATAAAGAGAAAATTAAGAAGAGGAGGCTAGAGTTTCATAATAATAATAATGTCAAAATAGATGCTTAACCTAAACACAAAACGACTATATATAGCTAAAGTAAAGAGATTATTCTACCCTTAATGAATAATAAATAACCTAACCTATATATGATATATTCTTAACAGTGTTAAATGCTAATTATGTCTAAATTCTCCTCCATTACCGTGGACTCCAATATTTCCTTTTGAAAATCATACTATCAATTTTTTAATGGATTTAATCATCAGTGCCTTTGGTTATAAGTTTGCAAAAATCTCATTACAAAATCCGATGTTGTTTCTTTCTAAATAATTGATTGCTAGTCATCTCATAAGTACTAAATTTCTTGTTGCTCGAAGTCTTGAACAAAAAGAAAGCTTGCATAATAAACCTTATTTGTCATTAGAAAGACCCTCAAATTGGGGAAACTAACTTGTTTAAAGGCAACTAGTTTCTACCATGATCTTTATCAACTAATTTAATTAACTTTGTGCCAACAAAATACCTACTACTCTATTAATTTTAGTGTCATCTTTCTTTGATTTTTGAATTTGGGATTCTGAATTGTACCCTTGGACCAAATTTGTAAGAGGTCCAAATTGCATCGTGTCAGCTAAGAACTGTATGTGATAAGAGCAAAAAATTTGAAGTGATTCAAAATTGTTCCCTATCCGAGAAACTACATAAATGGAAAATTTAGGGCAAGTAAAATCTTTTGAATTTGTTGAAAATTCCAAACAACATGAACGACTAAAGTCTATAAAAATACTTTTGGGTGATTGCAAAGTTTCAACACTTAAACTATATTTGAGTATATTGCTATGTCTCAAACTCTCAAAAGTTTAGGCTAAACCTCTCAAACTCTTCCACTTCCAGGTCTTTTTGTTTTTACATTTTTTAATATTTGTTTCTCAATATGGCTAACATTCAAACTCTAATATATTCCCTTCAACCTCCAACTCATGGAAACTAAATCACTATTCTTAGCATTGATGGAGGTGGAATAAGAGGCATTATACCATGAACTATCCTTGCCTTTTTATAGTTCGAGCTTCATGTAGAAAAGAAACCAGGCTCTTTTATCACATATACTAATGCATGTCAAATAGGCATTCAAGATCATGCATGCTTTAATGTTTTTTGGTTCATGATCATATATACTAAAAAAAAAAGAAATTAAGCTCACCGTATAGTTAAGGAAAATTTTTTGGTTCATGATGTCAATTTAACACTTAATAGTTATGCGTCTACTAATGTGTATAAGTCATATTGAAATTATCTATTTGGTATTTAACATATTAAGTACTTAATTATGTTTCTATTACCATTATGTTAATTTTTTTAATGTCATTTTGATGTAACAATAATGCAAGAAATGTTAATTGTTTTCTATATTTTTAAATAGTTTTCATATATAAACTCAATTGTTTAATAATCTGATTTATAATTTTATATTACATAAAAATCTTTTTTCTTGAAAATAAGTTGTTTTTAACATTGTTTGTTAATTATTCAAAGAAGAAAACTATAATTTTAATGTAAAGTTTTACATTTTCAAAACTTGAGGTACATAAAAAAAATATAGGGACATTATTTTATTTTTTAGAAATATCCATATAAAAAACACTTAGTTTTAAAATCATCAAACTAAGGTATGTGAAGATAAAAATATTATTATTATAATTCTAAGATTCAACCTAAAACAATTCTCAATATCATAGGGTGAGAGGGTCAACCTATCAATGGTGTAACCCTAGTTAAACATTTAAAATGATCAAAATGATATCATTTTGATACAAACAATTCAAAAAAACCAATGAATTCTTTACTCATGTTTTACCCTAGATCAACTTGGGTTTTAGATAAAATCAAGTTAGATTAATTCGTTCTTTACTTTCTCTTAATTGTGGACCGATCGAAACCCTACATTAGTTGTGTCCCAGGTTAGTCAAGTCTCTAGTCAACTTGTCGAGTCATCATGAGTTCTTATAAATAGTATTATTATTTTCAGCACATAATATAAAATAAAGTTAAAAAATAATATATATTTTTTAATATGTAAGTTTGATAGTAATACATATTAAGAGTAAAATAGACTTTTATTTGTCTTATGCACTATTAACTAAACATGATACAGACTTTTTGTTTAACAATGTTATAATTTTTATTTCTCAAAGTGCTTTTCAAAATGTTTTTTGCTTGAAAAGACATCAAATTAATTCATTTTAGTTTTTTTTATAATGGTTTTAATATGTTGATGTTATAAAAACCTAAAAAAATCACTTTAATGTATTTTTAATTGAAAACCACTTATGAAAAAGCACTCTACACCATGTTACCAAAAAATCACTCATTTTTTCTTGTACATCACTACTAAACATAATTATATATCCACCTCTTATTTTGTTTAGCATGTTCTTTCTTCACTCTATTTATCTTTTTTGTCTTGGAATAGTAACCACACACTCACTTTATCTAAAAATATAAAAATTAAACAAGTGTAACATTTTAAATTATAAATGAAAAGTTTAATAAAATTAAATAATTATTTAAACCATGAATTCTAAAAAACTAGAAATCAACATCTTGATTTTAAATAAGTCATAGAAACATAATGATTAGTATACCACTAGATAGGTGGCCTATGCTTCACCATAAGTTGAGTCACTATCTTTCATAACCTAAAAAACAATGTTAAATTATTGCTATTGTTCTTTAAAGAATAAAAAATGAAAATTATGACTCGAGTTATATACCTTAATGTTAGATGAAGAAGTTGAAAAAAAAAAAAGAAAATGAAAAAAGTTCCAACCTAATATGAGTGAACAAGACAAACTTGCGATCTAAATCGTGAGACTAAGATATTCTCATAGAAAAATATCTAGAAAACAAATAAAAAATAATATTTAATAAACCCGATATTGAAGGCTAGAATCAAGAAACAAAGAAATATAAAAAAATAAAAAATAAGACTGATGTCAACTTGGACTGACATTCCATACCTGTGACCCAAGTCATAAGATGAAATTGGCCTTATAGAAAAAATAACAATGCCTAATTCTCAATGATTCAATGTTGAAGGATAAAATTATATGTAGAAAGGAAATCAATATTGATAAAGGATAAAAAAACAATCAAAACAATAAGGAAGAAATTTGATATAAAAATAAAATAAAATGATGTAAAAGCTCCAATTCAATCCAAGTTAGCATGAAAATATGTGACTCGAATCACAAGATGTAATTATTGTCATAAAAAGAAGAGATAAAAAAAATAAATAATGTTAATCTTCAATAAATCCAATATTGAATGATAAAATTCAAATGTCAAATTAGTGCAAAACAAAATAAAAAAGACTAATATCAATCCAGGTTAAGATTTTATACCTATGGTCCATGTCATGAAATTAGGATTACAACAATGAAAAATTTAACGTAGCCCAATTTTAAATAGATTAAATGTTAAAATGATAAAATTGAGAAAAAACTAAAAAATGAACTAAGAATTTTTTTTTAAAAATAAGGGCAAAATCTAACACAAAATAAATTAAATCAAACTATTATGGATGAAATTGAAATTTGTTTTTTTTTAAATACCAATAAAAAAATAAAGACCAAATCTAATATAAAAACTAAATAAAATAAAATACTAAGAGATGAAATCAAAAAATATAATTAACAAAAAAAAAAGGTTCCAAAACAAACATATAATAATAAAAAAAAATCAAGGCAAAATTAAAATAAAAAATAAAGAACAACTTTGATTATAGCTGGGTTGACATAGTTTGTAAGGAAAGACTAAAGAAAACAAATATTCAACTACAACCAAACCACAACTGACTATTTTTAATAGTCACCATGTTGGCAAATTCTCATTCGATGCATCACCATGTGACGAGTTGAAGGAAAAGACAATTTACTATTTTTAATAGGTACAAGACATTGGCAGCAACCTACACATAGACCTATCCCAACGATTGTGTCAGAACACAAATCACTCGTTCCATTCAAAACAACCCTCCACTACCACCACACTCAAACAACACACTCATTTGAGATCAACCACATAAAAGTCAATAATGAAAAATCAACAACCCATGACTTAGTGATGTCAAGGAAAACTCACATAAAAATTAATAACAAACCAACATAAAAATCAGCAATAAATCAAACCCACAAGACAATAGCAGAAACATATACACATAAAATAAACAATAAACCTGCATAATAAAAATAAAAATAAACAATAAGCCAAACTCATACAATAATGGCAGTAACCCGCACATACACCCAACCCAATGATTGTGTCAAACCACAAATTAGCTCCTCCACTCGAAGCAACCCACCACTGCCAACAGACCCAAGTGCCACATCCATTAAACTGAGATCAACAACCACATAACTTATGCCTCAATTTTTTCGAACGAAACCCCTACAACCAAGAAACAAATCGGGCTCATCTTCGATAATTAATCAAGCTGAAAAAGCAAAAGATCAACTGACACCATAATGCCAAACAAAACCCACACCGCCAGCAAACCCAAGAAACAAACCGGGCTCCTCTCCGGCAATAAACCTGACACCTTCCTTTAGTATAACAAAAGGTTCAAGAAAGCAAAAGACGCAAGAAATGCAAAGTTCAAAAAAGCAAAAGATGTAGAAAAACATAAAAAAGTAGCAAATGCAAGCCATGAAACAAAAAAAAGAAGCAAACCTAAATTAATTAGCAAAACAGGTAACCAAGACACAGAAAAAACAAAATAGAAAAACCAAAACCACTGAGACATGTGGCGATGAAGCAACAAGAAACAAAAATAAAAAAAAAGAAAAAAAGAAAATCACAGCCCAAAAAAATCAAGACCGATAAGTAATAAGATGACAACCAATAAATGCAACAACTGACAACACAACAAACACCAAAACACACACAAAAAAAGGCAAAGCTGACCAACATAAAAAACAATTAGCTTGTCAACACAAAAAACAACTAGCTTGTCAAACACACACACACAAAAAAAAACTAACCAAATAAAATATTGAAATCCACAGTAAAAACTCTCAGAATGCATAGTAACAATTTGAGTTCTTGTAATATATAATATAATATTCAACTTTCATCCACTAGTGCTTATAATAACTTTTTTTGTATTTAATTTATAATAACCCTAACCCCATAAATATTAATAAAAATTCATAAAAAAATAAATTATAAAGCTCATAACATAAGTTATAGATTTTTTTTTCTTTTAAGAGCATCTTTATAATTATATTGTGTAAACAAATATAAAAAATAGAAAATTTTCCAATTAAAAAAGTATGCAAATTTAACTTTTAAGATAATTTAAATATTATATATTGTAATAAATAAAATAAAAAAGTATTGTATACATTTATAGTAACAAATAGATCTCACTAAAAAGAAGATTTTATTCATTGTTTTCTCTATACAAACAAAATAATCATTTTACTACATTTTCAAATGTCAAATCCACAATAGAAAAAAATGAAAACAACGCATGTATATTTTTGTTAATGCGTTTTTAAATGTCAAAAGAAATTAAATTATAATCTAAATTTTGATATGTTAAAATATCAAAAACTGTATAAAGTATTTTTTTCCTCGTCTATCAAGTATTGTCGGCAATTTCTATTAGACGACAAGTCGTTTTAAAGGGAATTCAAAGTTCTCTTCTTCCACCGCTCACGGCATTCGTTCTAAATGGCAGATACCGAGCAAATGGAGGCATGAAATCGAGAAGTAGAAGCAAGCTTCTCTGCAATCAGATGCTGCAAAACCTCTCATATGTCAACTCCAATAATGCTAAACTCAAAAGGTTCAGTTCTCTTTTCACTCACATCTCCATTGAATTTCGATTCTTTACATGTTCTCTCACTGACCCTTCACTGAAACCCCACAAATATTTATCGTCTTTTAACTTTAATGGTATTGCGCACTCTGTTATATCTAAGTATTCTCATTTCCTTGATAAAAAAGAACCCAAAAGATACTACTTTCCTAATGATGCTTCATTTAAAATTCCGCTCTTAGATATCTCTGATGTAATACCTCATGTTACACGTCGGTTCTTGAGGGTTTTGAGGTTGAAACCAGAAGATGTGCTTGAAATGTTACTGGGTTTTCAATTTGAGTGTGAAAGAGTTGCAGTTAAGAGTACAAAGGTTGAGTCATTATGGAAGATTTTTAAGTGTGCTAGTGAACAATATAAGGGTTTTAGGCATTTTCCCAAGTCATGTGAGCTTATGGCTTCTATTCTTGTTAGGCATGGGATGTTTAGAGAGATTCAGTTATTGCTTTTGGCAATGGAGAGACAAGGAATTTCAATGGACAGTAAGGTTTTTGTTAGTTTAATTGAAGGGTATGTTGGTGTTGGTGATTTAGAAAGGGCTGTCTTAGTGTATGATCAAATGAGGGAGCGAGATTTAGTGCCATCGTTGTTCTGTTATCATGCTCTTGTGGATCTTTTGGTAAGAATGAAGAGGACCCAGCTAGCATTTCGAGTTTCTTTAGATCTGGTAGAATTGGGGGTTAGTGTATGCGAAGGAGAAAATGCTAGTTTTGAGAATGTTGTAAAATTACTTTGTAGGGATGGAATGATTCAAGAAGCAAGGAATTTTGTTAGGAAGTTAATGGCCTTGGGTTTTGAGCCTAGCAGCTTGGTTCTTAATGAGATTGCTCTTGAGTACTGTGAGCAGGACTTTGAGGATTCATTAAGGTTTTTTGCTGAAGTGAAATGTTCCCCAAATGTGCATACTGGCAACAAGATTGTATTCCGGTCATGTACTAGATTTGGTGTAGAGAGAGCAAATTTGTTCAGGCTCAAATTGGAGCACTTGGGCTTTATGCCTGATGAAGTAACTTTTGGGATCTTGATTTGCTGGTGTTGTCGTGAAAGGAAATTGAGTGGTGCCTTCAATTATTTATCAGAGCTGTTATCTCGAGGCCTAAAACCTGATATATGGTGTTATCATGCTCTTATCAGTGCATTGTTTAAAGAAGATCTGTGGAAGCATGCACAAGATGTTCTTGATGAAATGGTGGATATGGGAACAACCCCTGTTTTGTCAACTTTCAAAATTCTTTTGGCAGGATATTGTAGGGCTAGACGATTTGATGAAGTAAAGATGGTGATTCGTGAGATGGTGAACTGTGGTTTAATTGAATCATCTGCACTTGAGGATCCTCTTTCAAAGGCATTTATGATCGTGGAGCTCAAGACTTTATCAGTGCGGTTGAAAAGGGACAATGATGTTGAGTTGTCTAAGACAGAATTCTTTGATAATCTTGGTAATGGACTTTATTTGGATACAGACCTGGATGAGTATGACAAAAGAGTAACAGGGATACTTGAAGATTCTATGGTTCCTGATTTTGATTTTCTAATAAGAGAGGAATGCAGTAATGGAAATTTTGAAGTTGCATACTCATTGACCAGTGAAATGGCTCGATGGGGTCAAGAACCGTCTCTCTCTGTCATCTCAGCATTATTAAAGGGGCTTTGCAGCACTCGTTCTAATATCAAGTTATGCAGCAGTCTTTTGGAGAAGATGCCAAAGTTGGTTAATCAACTAGACCAAGAAGTTCTCAATTTGCTAGTCCAAGCATACTGCAAAATTGGATTAACACGCAAAGGGTGGTTGACTTTTAATCAAATGCTTGAAATGAATCTATCAATTAACAGTGAAACATTTACTGCTCTAATTAAGGGTCTGTGTAAGAAGGAAAATTTGCGGATCCTTCATGATTGCTGGGATTTTGCTTTAAATGGTAAATGGTTACCAGGGCTGGTGGATTGTATATCTCTGGTTGAATGTCTGTGCCATCGTGGAATGCTGAAGGAGGTATTAGAACTTTTGGAAAGGATGTTGGTATTGAAACCTGAATCAAGGTTAAAAATTTTTGCATATCTTTCTTGAAAAGCTTTCTCTTACAGGCTTTTCGAGCATTGCGCACTTGTTTGTGGAAGAACTACTACAGCATGGTTGTGCCTTGGATCAAATTGTTTATAGCCATCTTATAAAGGGGCTATGCAAGGAGAAAAGGTATAAAGTTGCCTTCACAATATTAGACATAATGCTTTCCTGGAAAATGGTTCCATTCTTGGACGTTTCTCTAATTTTGATTCCTCATCTGTGTAAGGCTGATAAACTTCAGACAGCTGTTGAATTAATGGAAAATGTGTTGAGGGAGCAAACTACATCCCACAGTGATTTTACTAAGAGATTTTGTGTGACAGGAAAGGCTGGGGAAGCAGCCATTGTTTTCCAGAATATGCTGTCCAAGGGGCTGCTACCGGATGCTGATATTTATAATATGCTGTTGCAACAATTCTGCCACACCAAAAACTTGAAGAAAGTCAGGGAGTTACTTGGTGTTATTACAAGAAAAACTGCAAGCCTCACAATCTCTAGTTATCGCAGTTATGTGCGTTTGATGTGTTTAGAAGGTAAAGTGGATTATGCATTGAGCCTGAAGAAGATAATTGTGCAAGAAAGCAAGTCTGATAGCATCATCCTATACAACATTCTGATTTTCTATCTTCTCTCTGCTGGGAAAATTATGCAAGTGAAGAAGGTTTTGAATGAATTACAGGAGGAGGGGTTTCTGCTCAATGAAGTTACGTATAATTTTCTGGTATATGGATTTTCTAAATGCAAAGATGTCTCTACTGGTATGCACTATCTGTCTGCAATGATTTCAAAGGAGCTTAGGCCTAGCTATCGAAGCTTAAATACAGTAATAACCTCCCTATGTGATATTGGGGAACTTGATAAAGTATTGGAATTGAGTCGACAAATTGAATTGAAAGGCTGGATTCTTGGTTCAATTGCTCAAAATTCAATTGTTGAGGGCCTTCTTTTCCAGGATAAGGTTGAAGCAGCAAAACAATTTCTGGACCGAATGGTCTATAAAGGTCTAACCCCTCAAAGTGTCAGATATGATAATATAATTAAGCGGTTTTGTTGCCTTGGAAGACAGGACAAGGCTGTTGACCTTCTGAACGTAATGTTGAAGAAAGGAAATATGCCTAGTTCTACCAGTTATGATTCTGTAATTCGTGGTTTCTGCTCTAGAAACCAGCTGAACCAAGCTATGGATTTCCACACTGAGATGTTGGATAGGAATCTTAAGCCGAGTATCAACACATGGGACTTGCTTGTGCAACAGTATTGCCAACAAGGACAACCTGCAGAAGCAGCAAAGCTCCTTCTTTCAATGGTTCAGGTCGGCGAAACTCCAACCAGGCCGATGTACTGCACTGTAATTGATGGTTATCGCATCGAAAACAATCCAGGGAAGGCATCAGAGCTAATGCAAATGATGCAACAAAGTGGCTATGAGCCAGATTTTGATGCGCATTGGTCTCTTATTAGCAATTTAAACAATCTGAGTGACAAGGATCATAATAAAAGCAGTCAGGGTTTCCTGTCAAGCCTTCTCGCAGGAAGTGGGTTCTCTTCTAAGAAGGACCTCAATTCCAAAATGGGTTAAATACAACGGTTCAAAGGGTAGGCCTTTTAGCTTCATGAAACATTCATATATTCTTACATGAAATTTTGTAATTGTCACCATGAATTAGGCGTTTTAGTTTTAGCCCAGCTATTTTCATGGAAAAGAGCTTTGACTTCTTACAATAGGATGATGCTAGGTCGTCTATCCTATGGAAAACACACAACTTTACTGCATTTTGTATATACAATGATATGAAAATATAGTTCTCCATTGTATTTCTTCTTGGCGATAATACATGGTTATTCATGATTTGATGTCCGAGTACGAGGTGCACTGTACCTTCATGCAATCTTGCTGCCATTATGGTCCATTCTTTTCCAGGCTACTGCTAATTTGCAAGAACACATTGATTGCAGCCACGTTTCCCTTATTTATTATAAATGAACTAGTTTTTATAACACACCTCTGTATTATTCAACTATTTATTTTGAATACATTCTTTTAATAGAAAAACAAGCTCAACTATTTACTGAATTAAATTAATTATTTTTTTATTTTCAAATTATATAAAATAATTATATTTTTATTAAAATAAAAGACATTAAGTACATAAAGCTAAAACTTCAGTGATGAAAACAACAAGTGCAGGTAACATTCAGCACAAGAAAGATAATAAGTATAATAAACAAAATTGTATCAGAATAAGGTCACTATACAAGAACCTTGATTTAAAATTTTATTACTTAATATTTTTTTTTATAAGCAAGACTTTTATGTTACAATCAAGTAAAATTTATAATCAAGCCTTTATAACATAAAGTTGCATGTTAGAGGGAAAAAAAATGTATTATTCACTATTTATTTTGTTTAAATTTTGTTAATAGGAAAACAAGTTCACCTATTTATTGAATCACATTCAATAATTGTTTTCTATTTTCAAATTATATATATATATATATATATATATATATATATATATATATATATAACTTTGTTAAATCAAACAAATTAAGAATGTAAAGGTAAAACATCAATCTTAATATAATAATTAATATTAAAAAGATATAAAGTGGCGTTAACAAAAATAACACAAGAAAGACAATAAACACAAAATATACATTTTCTGAATAGTCACTATATAAAAATATTAATTTAAAATTTTATTATTCAATGTCTTCTCAAATCAAAACATTATGTTATAATTAAATAAGAAAAAAAATTCTAAATTCTAGGTTTTATTTCGAGGTCTCCATGAGTTAATAGCTTCCAAAAGTTTAAGTCTAATGAAAAAAAGTTTTTATAATCTCCTATCAAAATTTCAACTTGATCTAATAATCAAATTAAAATCTAGACTACATGTGACGGAAAAAAACATCACTCTCCCCGAGTTGGAAAAAACTTATTCTTGAGTCTTAGTCATCCATCCATATATGTTACCATTGTCATCAACCATTAAAAGCAATGTTAATGCCCTTGTACTTCGATTTACCTCTAGCATGCTAATGTTGAACATTAATTAACTCATATAAAATAGATCAAGAATCAATATCCAAAACTCTTCTATTATATACAAAATAGTTACTAGTCATCAATAAATTTATTCTACATTATACCCTTTATTACATCATTCTAATTCCTTATAGTCTTTTTCTTCTGTCTTTTCTTTTTAAATGTATAAAAATAATATATTTTTGCCTTCTCTCAACAACTATCCCTCTCTCCTAAGAGCCAACACTAGGTGTGTATGTATACTAAGACTGATGACTCTCTAGAAAAAAAAAATCTATAATTTTGGTTCTCTTTCACGTTGGGATAGTATCTATAAAATAAATTTTTATCCTCCAAATTTTTTCCTCTTAGTTTATCTCCCCATTTCCTTCTTGTATGTGTGTCTACCTGTATATAGGTAAGAGAATTTTATTTTGGTCCCTTGTTTTTCTTCCTCTTCAAATTTGGTCTTAGTGTCTAGATATTTCATTATTTTAGTTGATTTTTGGTTATTTTCATAATAAAGTAACATCAATGTCAACTCAAAGAGAAAAATCAATGATTTTAAAAATAACACGTTAAAAGTCAAATGCTTTGAAAAAACATTTAAAATTTGAATCCTTCTAAGATGACATTGAAAATATTGAAAATGGTGCAAATTCATAAAAAAAAATGTTTTTTTAGGGTTTTGTTGTTATTTCTTTTCTATTTGTTGAAAATAATTCAAAATTAGAGTCAAAATTGGGTATCAACCTAAGGGATACATGCCTTTTATCTCCAAGAAAAAGAAAACCACTTAGGAAGATTTATTACAAAACCACCATCCTAAAACCATTGAAGAATAAAGGTTCTAGCTGGTAACTTTTATCTAAAACACTCTTAATTTGATCAAAGAGTTAAGTTATGATCAATCTATGTTTAAAAACATTAATAACCCTAACAAAACCCTATAATACACCCTAAAATCAGGCAAATAAGAAGAGAAAAGGAGATAGAGGATAAAAAAATAGGAAAATATTGATAATAGGTCCTAAGCGTGAAAGTTCAATAACCTAACATCAGGTTTCCTCAACTTTGAGAAAAATAGAAATCTTGAAAAAGAAAAGACAACAATCACTATTATAGCTTAGAGGGATATAAAAACCTCCACTTAATCTAGTAAATGATGAAAATAAAGCACATGTCTAGATTGTTCATTCAAGTTTAATTATATTTTCAAGCAAGGTTGTCAATACCGTTCCGGTCGCTGTTCCGGTCGCTATTCCGGTTTTTCTATTAGAACGGAATGTTCCGGTTTCGGAGCGTTTCGGCGTGCCGTTTCGGGTTGTACTGTTTACATATAATTAATTAATTATATATATGAAAAAAATTAAAAAAAATAAATATAATTTTTATTTTTTATAAAATCAAAATTGATGCAACAATTTTATTTTTTTATAATATATATTTTTATTTTTTTGTTTTTATTTTGGTTTATTTTTTATTTTTTTATAATATATATATTTTTTTAATTTTTATATATATATATATATATATATATATATAAAAACTTACGTATAACATGTTTGTCCAGCTGGACAAACATGCAACCGGACAAATCCCAATTCCCACATCGCTGAAATCGTCCAAGAAGTTTACATCCTATGACTTTAAATGCTGATAACTTATCCCACATCGAATAAATAGATGTCAAGGCAAAGAATTGTGTCTATAAAACTAAATCAAGAAGTCATGCAAAATCTGCTCACCTGAAATGATCTTAGGTCAGTGACATCCGATGTATTTAGGATGTGTGTTGGTTTAAGAGTTGAAAAGTAAAAATATTTTTTTATATAGCCGAAACGGCACACCCGGAACGGGTCCGAGGTGTTTCGACCGGAATTTAGCAGGTATTTCCGAAACGGGCCGGAATTAAAACCGAGTTGAAAACAACGCTGTTTCATCTCGGTTTTCTTAATGGCACGGAACCATCCGGCCATTCCGGCCGAAACGGAACGAAATTAACAACTTTGTTTCCAAGCATTTTTTCTGTATCAAATTTATTATGGTTATTTCTATTATATTAAATGTTGTTATTTTTTAAAATCTTGTTTAGAGTGGTTGGTGATGCTATTGGATGCCAAGACAATATGTTTGTGATTGATTTTGATAAAATAAAATAGACAATATATTTGTGATTTATTTTGATAAAATAAAATGGTTTTTGTATTTCGCCAATTATGGAAATAAATGTTTGATATCTTTTTAAGTCTTGTTGATGCATGTTATAGGTTCCTGGGTTTTGGTTTAGTTCTTTTGAGTGTCAAGATGTCAATTTTGAACCCTATATTATTGAATATTCTTATTGTTTAACTTTAAGAATTTTGAAGATTGAAACCTCATGCATGTTTTTTATGATTTGTTATTTTTTTTATTTGGTTTAAACATGTGTAATTATGGCAATGTTATTTATGTGAGGTGAAAACAATAGGTTTAGAGAACTAAAAGGTTATTTCTAGGTTTGACAACTTTCTCTTCAATTTTGGGATTTTGTTGGGTAGTGTTGTTTGCAGTATTGGGAAAAACATTGTATTAGCCTATGATCTAGACTAGTTTTGGTCTATCTCTTTGGACTTTGTTAATTAATAATATAGGATTTGTTTGCATTAATAACAAGTTTTTTAGGGGTTTTAATCTTAATGTTTTAATTTTTAACTGAAACCTATTTTGACTAAATTGTTATTATTGATTGATAATCATCAATGTTTGATGTTTGATGTTTGATTATTATTCACTAATTGATTTCCATCCTTTATGCTCTTTTTATTTCATGAAATATGGTATGAATCTTGATCCATGTTATTGGGTTCTCTTTGAATGTTCATCATTTGTTCTTAGTCTTTTTTATTTTTCTTTGCTTTGATTTATTATGGCCAAAATGTTATAGATTTAATTTATTTTGGATTCTGGTTTAGGTTTTGATTTGTTTTTCAGGTTAAACCAGTGGTATGGTTTATGGTCAAATCAAAATTTCAAATTAACCTATTAGGTTAAATGGCTAAGGTCTTATTTGGCTAGCAATGTTTTTGCTAAATGCTTATTTGGCCAAAGAGGGTGTTTGACAAACACACCTTTAAGTCCATTTTAGTAGTTCTATACAGAAGAAAAAAAATATTTTTACCAAACATGGCCTTACAACAATAAATAATAATAATAATAATTACTTATTTCATATGAACCAATTGTTAAAAGCAATTGTATTTTATTTATAAATTAATATAAACAAATGTTTTTAGCATTTGTTTTTAGAAAAAAATGTCTTTTTTCTTTGTATGTTTTTTGGAATTTACAATAAGTTTGTAAAATTATGCAAAGGATATGTCTAATTTTTTTAATAACCCTAAAAAATATAATTTCTAAAAATTAGTAGTCAATATTTTGGTATAAGTATTTGACCCATCAGTATACAAGTATGTAAATACTAAAAGCTGATTAGAAAATTCTCAAAATTGTTTTGAATATTCACATATTTTTAATTGGAAGTATTTTTCACCACAATATGCAAGTTATGAAAAACATTTTTGCATTTCAAACATAATGAAGAATATGCTTGACAGCAAGAAAATGATAAGCAGTAAGGGTGTGCAAAAATTGGCTGACAAAATTGACAACATGGGCAATATCTAGATGTGTGATGGTTAAGTATTGTAGGGCGCAAACAAGAGATTAGTAGAGAGTAGGATCAGAGAATGGAGAACCATTTGTAGTTAGGTGTTGAGAAACAACCATCAGAGTGTGAACATGTTGTTGTTGAGCAATTGAGCACGAGTAAGAATATCTCGAGCATATTTTAGTTGACTGAGAAAGAGACCATCCGGAATGAGCGAGGATTCTAGACCAAGAAAGTAACAGAGGGAGTCCAAATCTTTGGTAACAAACGCAAAGTAAAGCTTGTGAGCAAAGTTGTCCAGGAGAGAAGGGTTATTTCCAGTAACAATCATGTCATCAACATAAAGAAGCAAATAAATGAGATTTTGAAACACAAAAAAAGAGGTGTCAACGTGACTGCAAGAAAAACCAAGTGTGAGAAGAAAGGAGCTGAAACACTGAAATCGGGCACGAGGAGCTTGTTTTAAACTATTAAAGGCTTTTCTTTAACAGACAAACATGACTGGGGAAGCGAGGATCAATATACCCAAGCGATTGTTCCATATAGACATGTTTAGTAACAATGTCATTGAGTAAAACATTCTTGACATCAAGTTGCTAAAGGGGACCATTTATTGGTGACAACAAGATAGCACAACATGGACAATAGTAGCATTGACAACTGGACTGAAAGTGTCAGTGTAGTCTAGTCCAGGTACTTGGGTATAACCTTTAGCAACAAGGAGAGTTTTGAGACGCTCGACGGATCAGTCTAGTAAATATTTGGTGCAAAACACCCATTTAGAGCCCACAATGTTGGTATTGGCAGGGCAAGGAACTAGATTCCAAATGTCATTTTTTTTTGTAAAGCCTGAACTTCTTCATCCATGATGGCAAGCCAAGCATGATTCTTGGAAGCAAATATGAATCCCTTAAGTTCAGTGGATGAAGAAGAGCATAAATGAGCCTAGAGGAGACCAAGACACCAAGATTTGCGGGATGACGAGTCTTGAAGATGCCAACTTTAGCTCGTGTGATCATAGGATGAAAACTCAAGGAAGAAGAGGATGCAGCAGCAGGCTCAGTAGAAGGCGGGCATGAAGAGGTGGATGGCAGAGAAGAACCTGCAACAGAATTATCAACCTGCACAGACTCATCCACAAGGTCACAACAAATATTACACGGAGAAGGGTTGGATCAAGGAGTGTGCGAGGAATGGATCCGTATGGTGAAGACTTAGTTCCAAAAAATTTGAAATATGGAGAGAGGAAAGAGGTTAGGCCTAAAAGCTAGGGATAGTAGGAAAAGTGAGTTTCATCAAATTGAGCATGACAAGTGATGTATAGTCTAGAGGTGGTGGGATCAAGAGAACAAAATCTTTTATGAGAGGGACTATAACCCATAAAAATACAAGGAATGTTGCGGGGAGAAAGCTTGTTAGGCATATAATCACGTAAGCAAGGATAAACACGATAACTAAAGGGATGAAAATTCTCATTATATCGAGAGTGTCCATATAAAAGTTCAAAAGGTGACTTACCACCAATAAGTGGAGTGGGCAACCGGTTGAAAGTGTCAACCCAGAAATGAGAAGAAAGGTGAGAGTGGAAGAGAAGGGCTAATCTAGTTTCAGTCACATGCCGATGCTTTCTCTCAGCACGACCATTTTGAGAAGGTCTATATGCACAAGAGAGTTGATGATGAATGTTAGAAGTGCGTAGGTGAGTTTTGAAGCAAGTGCTAGAGAATTCAACACCGCCATCACTTTGAAAGACTTTGATGCGAGCAGAATGCTGATTTTCCACAAATTTTTGAAATTGGAGAAAAACATTCAAAGAAATCAGATTTAAATTTCAAAGGATAAAGCCAAGTGAATCGGGAATAATCATCTACAAAAATGACATAATAAAGAGAACTTGAATTAGATTTGACAAGGTAAGGGCCCCAAAGGTCGCAATGAATAAGATCAAATACATGTGACAACTGATGTTCATTTCAGGAATAAGGCAATCGATAATTTTTCGCAAGTTGACATGTACTGCATAGTGAGGGAGAAGGCAATAAAGATGTAAAAGAGATGTCATTTTTTATTTAGAAAAGAAATAACAAAATGATTCATATGACCTAGGCGAGCATACCATAAATCATATGAAGCACATAGAGATTTATTTTTAAGGATAGAAATAAAGGCAGAGTTGTCGCGCTCCAGCACATATAGCCATCCGTCTCTTCTACCGGTTGCCACCACCCTTCCTTATAGGTAATCTAGACAATAAAAAAATTATCATTAAAGGTAACAGAAAAAAGGAAAATCAAAAGTTAATTTACTAATGGAAAGAAGATTTTTAATGAGATGAGGTACAACTAATACATCTAATAAGTGAATATTTGGAACAGGAGAAAGAGTAGTGGTGTGGGTAATGGATAAAGAGGCATTGTTATCTTCGATCATAGGATCCTTACTCGTGTAATTTTTGAATTGATGATGAATCGATAGTCATATGAGTCGAAGCTCTAGTATCTAAATACCAGTCAAAAGCCGCGGGTTCAGATTCTCTAGAAAGAGAACAAGAAGTATTAAAAGCTTCGACAAGGTGAGCAATTGGGTTTGGCTGAACATATAGTTGGTTGCAGCAGTGCAATGGCCCTCCATACGGCAAATTTGACAGCGAGGTGGTCGACAACCCTGAACAGAATGGGTTAGTCCATGATTGGAGAGATTGTTGTCGTGAGAAGGGAATCGGCTTCGCTGATTGCTGCGGGAAGCAGAGGGAGTGTCATGGGCAATGTTGCGACCACGATTGGTGGCTGTGAAAGCCACAGTGGAGGAATTAGAAGATTCAAGAGAGCAACAACTCAAAGCTTTCTACTTTGGAAATTAAGTCTGCAAAACAGGGAAGAGAGGTGAGAGCCATCTGGGCAATGGAGAAATTGGAGAAATCGGTGCCCAGACCACGAAGGGACTAGTGCACTTTGTCAGTGTCTTGAACAAGTCTTCCAATGACATGAAGTTGATCACAAAAGGTTTTAAAGACACGAACATTCTTAACAAAAGGTTTGGTGCCACGTTTCATTGTCTATAAATCATCCTTGAGTCTCAATTCTCGGGCCTTTGAATGGTGACTGAAAGTGTTCTCCAATGCCAGCTAAACATCACGGGCAGTTGAGAGACCAACAACGACAACAATGGCTTCTTCTGTGAGAGAGGAAAGTAGAAGACATAGTCGTTGATCGTCTACTTTCCATGCCAGGTATTGTGTGCTCGGATTTTCTGGTTCAAACCAAGGTGGTGGAACAATAGTTCTATCAACATAACATAGCAGATCTTGGCTCTCAAGGAGGGGAAGAAGTCGGCTCTTCCAAAGAAGGTAATTAAAGGAAGAAAGCTTGATGGTGATCATGTGAATTAATGTGTTGAAAGAGATGAGAAGAGAATTTAGCAGCCATCAATGTTGCTTGAACCAGGAAAAAAAAAAAACTATGTCACCAGAGAAGATGAAGAAGGATCGGGGTTGCTTGGAGGTGGCTCTAATACCATGAGAGTGAGAGTATTTGTTCCAATCACCATACAAAAAAGGATGGTGAGTATTTCTTATTTATATTCATTTACAGAGTAAAAGAATTAATTATAGAATAAAGGAATTGATTACAAATCAAATAATATCAGTTATGAAAGAAAATTAGAAATAAATATGTACAAAGGAATAGCCTGCAATCAAGGATCAAATAATGTATATATGGTAACCATGATTAAGGTTGTGGATTCTCAACATGGGTTTATCTAAAACCTGGCAGATTTCAAGCTCCAGATCACAGAAGTGGATACCACCAAATTCGGTTGATTGATGGTCCAACCAACAAGTTTAACACCGTGCAAAAATATGCTCAATACCTGAAATGGAGTGGACACCAGAAAAGGAATTCTACAGAAATAGGATGAATTACTTAGCAAGTGATATTACATCATATAGCAATGCGAACGTGCTACATCATAGAATGACAATAGAATGACAACATTATCAAAATATAAAATCAAATAACTAGGAACTTACATAATTTTATAATTAATCAATAAGTGATATAGCAGAGTTTCCTGATGCCGTGCATTGCTCAAGCTATATTACAAACAGGAAAAAGGTAGCACTAAATTTCACCATTCTTGATACCAGGGTTGTGTGATGATTTAGGTCTTAATGAAGCATGATAACTTATTTTATATAACAAATTTAATCTCAGCTGATTCCTACCGTATCAACAAGCTCTATAACAACGAAAATTCCTACTGTAACAATCACAGAAAATGTTTTTTTAAATAGGTTTAACATAGTGAGGTTCGTGGATTACAACTCATTCCAAAAGTTAGCGCAGTCACTTGGAGCACGTGCTTGGATTGGAGTCTATAAACCAGGCTTATTGATCCCGTTCTGTTCCGGCCGGAACGGCCCGTTCCAATGCAAAAGCCGGGACAAAACGATGACGTTTTCGTCCCGGTCAAAATCCCGGCCAGTTCCGGAAAATCCGGCCGAATTCCGGCCGGAACGCCCCGATTCCGTACCGGGCGTTCCGTTCTGGGTCAAGCCAAAACAACGTCGTTTCATGTCCCCTTACAAAATACACAGAAACGACCCCCGATTCCACAATTCCCAAATCAATTTCGTTTCTTAAACCTAACTTTGCAGAGAGAGATGGCAAAATTCTCACTTGAAGATGGAGAAGGGCCAAGCTTTCCAAGGCCAAAAAGACAAAGACCCTCTTCTCCCTCTCCTCCTCCTCCTCCTCCTCCTGATTTTACCATGGAAGAAATTGTCCGTGAGGATGAAGAATCTGATGAAGATGAGGAAGAAGACGATGTGGACACAAGTGATGGAAGTGAAGAGGAAGATGAGGACGAGGAAGAGGAAGAGGAAGAGGAAGATGAGGACGAAGAGGAAGAGGAAGATGAGGGTTGGGCGGCGGCTAGAGAAGAAGAAAGGATGGGTAGGGTTTTATAATTTATATGGGTGGGCTGGATTTTAATATTTTATACTAATTATTGGTTTTTATACTAATTATTATATAATAATTAATTATTAATTATTATATAATAATAGTTAACATAAAAAATAGGGGTATTAATTTGTAATTAATTTGATTGAATTATTTGTAATGGAATGTATTTTAATTAATTATGTTTGAACTTATTGATTATTTCTTAATGTGTTTATTTTGTTTTTTTAAGTTTTTCTAACATCAAAAACAATAAGTAACATTAATTAATTTCAAAATTCAAATTCAAATACAACAACCATAAAAAAACATAGAATTACTTGAAAAACATACAATAAGTAGCTTAAATTTCAAATATTTTGGATCTTTTAATTATAATTAAATTCATTTTTTATTTTTATTTTTTAAAAATAATTTTATTGTTGGAATTTTAGAGGTGTTTCTAATTTTGAGATTATGTTTGTTTGATTTTGTGTTTGTATTGTATAATTTAAAGTTAATTTATCTTGAATTTTAATTATATTTGTTAAAATATTTTTTTTTCATATATATATATATATAATTAATTATATATGAACAGTACAAAACCGGAACGGAACACCGGAATGCACCAAAAACGGAACGTTCCGTTTCAAACAAAAAACCGGAACGGTACCCGGAACAGATTTTACAACCCTGCTATAAACCAACTAAATTTCTTTTCGCCAACCAGCCTCAAAGATTCTTGTCAATTACATAACTCAAGAAGAAATCAGATCATATAAACAGTAACAAATTGAAGGTCAATAATGCTTTTCTTGGAGCTGAATAAAATGCAATTTGTATATGTGACCACTTATGCATCTGAAATGTTGAACTATATCCAAACATTACATATGTCTAACATGAGAGCATAATCTCACCTAGCTGCAGCTCATGACACTTGACCTCTTGAATTTAGTCTGGGTTTCGGATCAAACAAGAATTGCATGGCAGCTCTGTCATCTGCTTCAATTAGGCTGCGGCCAGCTTCTTTTCTAACTCCACCATCATCCATCAACTTCCTCACCTCCTCAGCTCCATCCCACTTACCTGCTGAAGCGTATATGTTAGAAAGTAACACATAATCCCCACTTTCATCCCTTCTTAGTTTAAGTAGTCTCTCATTTGCAAGCCTCCCCATCTCAACATTTCCATGAATTCTACAAGCCCCAAGCAGCGTCCTCCAAATTATAGCATTAGGTTCAATTTCCATTTTGGCTATTAACTCGAACGCTTCACTCAATAGCCCTGCACGACCTAACAAATCCACCATACACCCATGATGTATCATATTTGGCTCTATACCATACCTCTCTCTCATAAGTTTGAAATACCGGCGCCCCTCTTCAACGTTCCCAGCATGACTACAAGCAACAATCACTCCAACAAAAGTTATCTCATTTGGCTTAATATTTTTCAAAGCCTGCATTTCAACAAACAAATTGATTGATTCCTCAGCATGGCCATGAAAAGCCAACCCTCCTATAACTGAATTCCATGTAGTGACATCTTTCTCTCTCATCCTTTTAAATACCTGAAGTGCTATCTCGATACTTCCACACTTAGCATACATGTCAATAAGTGCATTCCCAAGTATAACACTCAAATCTCCCCTAGTCATCTCTGAAATTGAGCAATGTAACTTTCTGCCAACCTCCAAATCACCCAAATCTGCACAAGCAGACAAAAGACTCAGCATTGTCACCTCATCTGGACACTCTCCCACGTTCCTCATCTCCTCAAACATCTCCAAAGCCTGCCTTTGCTCCCCATGAAGGACATACCCAGCAATCATCGTATTCCAAGTCACAACATCTTTTTCTGGAGCCTCGTCAAAGAGTGTCCTAGCATTTTGCCATCCCTCCATTTTTCACATACCCTGTAATCATCACATTCCACGAAACCAAATCTTTCACTGGCATTTCATCAAAAAGTTTCCTCGCCAAACCCAGTTCCCCTCTCCTTGCATACCCTGCAGTCAAAGCAGACCAAGAAACAACACTCCTTTCCGGCAAATCATAAAAAATCGATCTAGCTATCTCCAAATCCCCACATTTAGAATGAAAATAAATAAGGGTGTTTCTCACAAAAGAGTTGACTTCAAAACCCATATTTCAAAACCTTACCATGAACACAAAAACCAGTATTTTTCCATTCAAGCCTAGTACATCCTTTAAGCAAGAAAGAAAACGTGAATTTATCAGGCTTTACACCTCGATTCTCCATCTGGGTGTAAAGCAAAACAACCTTTGAAGGATTTTGGCTTTGAGAGGAGCCTCTAATCATTGTATTCCACATGAAAATGTCTGGTTCAGTAATTTGAGCAAACATTTGGTGGGCATAGTTTATAACTCCAGAAATGGTCATAGCACCAGCAAATATGAGCTCTCTGAGGGCTGCTCGGTTTGAATTGAACCCTTTGATTATAATGGTAGCGTGGATTTGCTTTAGAGCGCGAAGATTGTTGCAGTTTTTCCATAGGCTTGACGGCTGCTTACGATTGGTGCTCCTATCGTTTGTTCTTTTTCTTATCATGATATTAATTTGTATTAGAAATGGCTAGCAGACCGTTATGTTTGGCGGTTCTAGCAGTTGACTACTTTCCGAGCTCGATATTGGGCTTTGTGTTCATGGACCTAGTGATATTAATTTTGGGCCCTTTAATTTTTCTTTTGGTTGAAAAAATGTCACAGAACAAAGTTTTTAACCATTTTATTATGTTTTGAAAAAAAATATATAAAAAACAAAAATCACCCTGTACATCCTATGGTTTGGATAAGGTGGAATATTTTTGACACTGCATTAGTAAAGAGGATGTGTCAACTAAAAAGTGCTGTAGTGCAATAATGACTAGAGTGAAAGAGTTTTAAAATATTAGGGTTATTTAAAATATTATATACGTGAATTGTAAGCTGCAAAGCTAACACCCATGGATGAATAAAATAAATTTATGTTTTGTGTGATCCAACTTTTTTTTTTTTGTCAGGGCAAATATAAAATTTAACTTATCAAGATATAACCAATTTTGTAGTGTCATTCAATTCAATTTCAATTGTGTTGATGTTATAGAACAGATTTTCATTGTATCATATTTTTCAAGCCTGATTTTCAATTTTCTTGGAGAAATATTATCTTTGTTGAAGATGCTTAACCACATGATTAAAAAGTTCGCATCAATCAATGCAGCTCATTAGAAACTTGATATATATATATCTGATTAAATGGTGGAAATGGAAGACAATCTTTGGGGTGGCGTTGTGGTACGTATAGAAAAGTAGAAACCACAGCATTTTTGAGGAGGCAGATTTGGCTTGTAGCAATCCAGAAGAGGCGATCATGAGTATGGTTAGTACTATTGAACGGACAGGATTTGCAGGGGATGCAAGTATCAAGAAAGTTAAGCAGAATCAGATGGTTGGGTGGAGATATCCAGCTATGGAGGTTGAACGTCGAAGTTTGTAGCCAAGGCACTCTGGATAATTATCAAAGGTTTGGAGCTGGCTTGGTGCAACCTCCATATACACAAGCTTAATTACAATATAGAATCACAATTTTATTTTATTTTATTTTTTATTTGAGGAAACCCCTCTCACGTAAAGAGTTATCTTAGGTTCTTACAGGAAATGCACGTCCTGATTCAAACTCGAGACCTGCTGTGCAAATCCCAAGCTTTTTAACATCACGCCACACCCACTAGAGAGCATGAAACACGCTAATTTATCACTAGTTTATGTGTATCTGTTAAAAGATTAGAATAAGCTATAAAACAATAATTTATCCAAAATAATAACAGATGTTATAATAATAAAAAAAAATAATGAGCCGAAAATTGGAAATCAATAAGACAACAACACTTGAACAACTTGTGCTGCGAGTGATTCAAACATTTCGAGAAGGGGATACCGACTAAAGAATATTTATCAGAGCGTTGAGATATTTCAGCGCATCAAATTAATTGTATCCATGATATTCACTATGCAATAATAAAAAAAAAAAAAACTATATTAGAATTATTAAAAAGAAATTAGGAATGGTTAGGACATCTTCGGTTGTTTAAAAATAAACCAACCATGATCTACCATCTCTCCCTTTCTCCTCTTACATCATGCAGTAGTAGTTGGTTACAACTCCCACCTTCAAATCTTGGACTTAGTTTATTAATGACATGTTAGAGAATGAAATTAGTGATATTTAAATAACTTAGAGGTCAAAAATAGACACAGTTGCATATAAATATTTAATTTTCTCGTATTGTCCTTCTCGTAAATGTATATTTATCTTCTAAGTGCTTCCATTGACCTATAGAATATAATACATGATTTAATTAATTATTTACTATGCTTTTGTTGTCTTTATCTCAATAAAGACTGCTTTTTGTTAATTTTATCATCGTATCAAACATCCTAGAATTAATTCGTTCGTACAATGTTCCTTCTTTTGGTTAAAGTTAATCACCTAATCATGATCGATAATCATTGATCAAGATGTAATTGAAGTTCCCCACACATAGGCTTCAACATCAAACAAGTACTAAACAAAAGTCATCAGTAAAATATGGTAGCCATATTATATATAGATATTATCGATCATGCTATCAGTAAAATGTTATAGCAATTAAGATATTTCATTTTTTTTATTATTAGAAAAGTGAAAATGACACTTATAATCTTAAATAAACAAAAAAAAACATAAGAAGCTTGCAATTGAGAGAGTTGAATTTTATTTTATGAGATCTATTCAAAATTAATTAGAGGGTAAATAGTTATGATATATTTTTTATCACAGTAAAATAACTATTTTATCTTTAAAAAAAATATATTTGACTTTTAGTCATGATATCCTTCGTCTTTCCAAAAAAAATATTGCAAAGTAGAGTTACAGAAATATCATTTAGAGAGAGAAATGAAGGTTGATTTCAAGGGAGTTTTAGTCTTTCTCATTCTTGTTTTTTTTTGGATTTAGTTAGAGGTTGTTTGGTAATTAAATATTATTAAAAAGAAAGTTGTTGACGCATCATCCCCTAACAACCCCGGTGCTTTTTGGGTGGGGCGTGCAATGTTATATGGTTGTCAAACTCCTTCATTCGTGACGGTGTAAGAACTTTGAGTCATTTTTTTTTCAGTAATGCGATGCGTGCTCACAATGGAGATCCAGTTGGGATTCGATGGAGTTTTTCCTTTTTTATTCTCTCTTTTCTCTCTCATGCCCTTGACATTCATGTCATCCCTTCCAAAAAACAATTGTGTTTTCGAGTTTGTAATTTTGTCAATAGTGGCCATTATTCTATTAATTACATTTTTTTATATCATTCTCTTTATTTATTTATTTATTTATTTTTTCAATTTATCTTCTTATTATTTTGTTTCATTTTGTTTTTATACCATATTTAGTCTATATGGTTTGAGTTTTTAAATTGTTTTATGATTGAAAATTTTGTTGTCATTTTTTCACAATTACCTTTCTATAGGGTGGTTAGGTTTTTTAAAACACATACACGTAGTAGAAATGCATATTTTTTTATAAAAAAAATACATTTTCAAAGATTCTATTTAACATATTTATATTTGTTTAGGATTTAGGTGAAGATTACATAAAGATCAAGTATTTTTCTCTAGCTTTAGATATTTACTTTAAGATTGGATTGTCACAAATCATAAATCATTTAATTGTCCAGTCTCCAACAATAATCCATGTGAACCATTAGTTTGAAATCACGTAAACCTCTTTAAAAAAAGAGATTGTTATACTTTAGAGTGTTAGCTCTTTTTTTGTATTTGTTTTAAATGTTTAATATATTATACTCACTTACCCTTCATATCATAGAAAATAAGAGGTATAGTATTTTATCTATAAAGAAACCAAAAAAAAACCCTATAAATGGTAAAATATTAATTTGGGCTTTAAATAACATCACTTATATTATTTTAGAGTAATTTTAAAAATTTGTTTGTTTAGTAAAAAATGATTTTTGGTTTTCTAAATTCATCATTTTATGTTTAGTTATTAAGCCATTGGCTTTGTTTCTTTGTCTTTTTTTTTTATTGAGTTATCCTGATTTCATATCTTTACGTAATAGGTTAGTTGAGTTGATCTAGGTTGATTTTGTTTTTTTTACATAGATTTTCTTATGATATTGATTTTTTTACTTCAATTATATATTTTAGAGTTAAGTTATTGGCTCCTAAGCTTTGTGATTATTTTGATTTTTTTTGTTGAGTTACCCTACGTATGAACTAATCAAGTTAACTCAAGGCTTGTTTCAATCTTTTTTTTATTTAAATTTAGCTTATTTATGTTAGTTCCTTCTTTTGAAAGTTTTTTTTATATGGATTTCATATCGTGAGTTAGTAACCCGATTGACTGAGGGTTTTTTCCCTCAACTTTTTTTTTATGACATTGATTTTTTTTCTAAAATTATATTTTGAAATTAAATTATTGTCTATTTGACCTTTGTAATTTTTTGATTTTTTTTTCTATTAGATAATATTGAGAGCAAATAAGTAAAGTTAACCTAAATTGACTAGGTTTTTTTTTATTAAACTTTATCATTTTTAAACACTAGGTCTGTCTTTTGAATTTTTTTTTATCTCAATCTCATATCTAAAGGGCATGGATTAGTCAAGTTGATTCAAGCTTTCTTCTTTGACACTATATTTTTTAGGAAAAAAAAATCATTGTTTAGCATTCTATTATTAGGCTTGGGACTTTGCAATTTTCTTTTTCTTTTCTTTTTGCTGGTTATTTTGATTTTATATTTAGGGTTGTTTATTAAGAGAGTTAACCTAAATTTGTTGAAATTTTTCGTTGTCAAGGCTTTATTTTTTAATATTAGGAAAAAATTTAACTCTAATTGATTCATTATAATTAAAATAGTTGTTTTTATCATGTATCATATTGGTTTTACCTATCATAATTTCAAAGTTAAGTGACTTACATTTTGTATAATTGGCTAGATAATTTTGTTTTATCATTTTGTTTATATTTTCCTCTTATTACGTAATGTTAGTTGAAGTAAGTGTTTATTTTCTGTGCTATATTTTTCAAATGTTTTCATATATCAGATTTATTTTTCTAGGTGTTTATAGATGGTTTCATGTGCTAATATAAAAAATAATCTACATACATACATACATACATATATTTGTGTGTGGGTGTATGAGAGAGAGAGAGAGAGAGAGAGAGAGAGAGTAAACATCATTTTAATATATATATATATATATATATATATATATATATATATATTATTTTAAAAAGCTTTTTGAAACACATTGTGGACCAAATATCAACACTTAAATAATATGAATATATTTAAGGAAAAACATAAAAAAATGCACAATTTCAAGAGAATATATTTTTATAGAACCGGTTTCATTGATACATGGAGAACTAAATTTCACTATACAGCGGTGGGGATATTAGCTTATTTCTATCTATTTTAAAAAAATTAATAAAATTGTCTGTAGTAGTTTCATTTATAAGAGAAAATAAAAATAAATTTGTAAGAGAAAATAAAACTTAAATTAATTTACTAAAAACCCCACATGAAATTAAAAACTAATTTTATAACACAATATGACAAAATATTTTCTCAAGTTTCATTTTTTGTAATAAAATGTTTGGTTTTAGTTTCTCAAATTAGTTTGAATAAAAATATTTACTTGAAAGATATAATAAAGAAAATGATATAAATATAAAATAAATTGAAAGTAATTAGACAATAGGATAAAAATGAAAACTGGACCTGAAGTATAAGGATAAATTAAGTTAAATTCCTAGAATAGGTACTGTACCTCTTTTTTTTTCTTTTTTAAATTATGAAGCTTGGTTTTGATATTTATAAGAAATCAATTTCATATAGTATCAATTCAAGTTTAAATTCAAATTAGTTTCATTTAATGATTCAAATTTAATTCAAAATAAAATTGCAAGAAGTGCTTTATTTTTTCAAATTATAATTTGATTATATATAACTTACATCAAACAGGAAAACAAAATACACAAATGAGCTTGGCCTTGAGACATGTATTTTTCCCACCTTTAAAGCATATTCAATGAAAAAAGTTATTTAAAAAAGTTTAGTAATATGACTTTTTAAATATAATATTTTTTTTATATACAAACACTTCAATGAAAAGAAAAACATGTAAAGAAGTCAATTCTATTTTAAAATATTTGATAATAATACAAATATTTATTAATAGTAACTAACTAAATCAAAATCTCTTTTTTTAAATAAAAATATATTAAAAAAAGTTTTAGTTTTTTTAACCAACATGTAAAAATAATTCTTCAATTTAAAAATATTATTTTAGCTCATTAACATAGCTCTCTTTGAAGCTATAAAATAAAAAAATGAAAGCTTAAAAATTTATCGTTTTCTTTTAATTTTCTTTTAGTTTTCATTTTAAAGGTACTGTAATATTTATTCAAGTAAATGAAAAAAATACTCTAATGTGGTTTTCTGGTTTTGTCTTACAAACAATTGTTTATAGTGTTTTTTACAAAAACAATATATATTTTTTAATATTTAATATTAAAAATAACTTTTAAAAACTAAAAAACACAATTATTTTAATATATTTTAAGTAAAACCATTTGAAAAACAATCTACGGACCTTTTAAAGTGAGATTATCCACGTTATTAAAGCAATCGATGTTCTGAGAAGTCAGAAATCACCGTGCAGTGTATTGCACGGGTGGGAGTGATAGTTCCTATCTTCAAACGTTAGCCTAACTCCCATCTTTGTAGACACTTCAAAGCCATTCATCTCTAGCCGCGTGTATGTTCCCTGTGGTTGCCTCCTGTCGGTCCAGAGGAATCATGGCCCACATTGCCAGCTCGGCAGTTAAGTTTTATGATTAGTCAAATCCCACTTAAGCTAAAGTTAGGTTTGGTATTATCCTTGTAATGTAACCAATGGGGACTTTCCGTGTGGATTCGTTCGGTTGCTTCACCTCAATGACGGCACTGTCTTTTCATTTTTCTTTCGGGTCTTACGTGGCAGATGCTGACACTGACTGTGATATTTTATCACTCACCGTTGGATCTCAAGTTCCCCATGTGATTGAAATTCCTTAAAATAGTAATGCTGCCACGCTTCTTGACTCCATAATTTATGTGTTTCCTGAAAAGGATATGAAGGTGGCTTTGAGAGTTATGAAACCTTTTTTTTCCTTTGCAACAAGACCTTTAGAGGGTAATAATAAAATATTTTTAGAGATATAAATTATCATTTTAATATATAATATATTGGAGAAATCTACAAATTTTTATTTGATGATGGACTATGTGTTAATTGAAATTTATTGAGTGTGTTAGAGTATGATTGAGTTTATTTTTTAAAATACTTTCGTTCAGAAATGTATTAAAATGATTTTTTTTTTGACATCAACACATGAAAATAATCTAAAAATACCAAATTTTTTTAATTTAAAATAAAAATTTTTTTATTTTTTTTCAAAAAATATTTTTGAAACGCAATGTCAAAGAAAGCCTTAATTTCTCTCCTTTTTTTCCCCAATAGTTGTAAGGACGACACTTATTATATTAATTTAGTATACTTAATGAAAATTTAATATTTTATTTCAATTCAAATTTTAAAAGTCAAGAAATAAAAAAAATATATTTTTTAATAGATACCAATATTTTAGAATTGAGCAATCTAAAAATGGATAGCTTTACCTTTCAAAGTGATGACAATTACCTCCCACCAGTTAATGTTGTTTTTAGGCCATGACAATTTTAGCAACCGCTGATTGTAATATATAAATTATACTATTTTGAAATTTATTTTTCTAAAAATAAACTTATATATAAATTGAATAAGTAGGATTTATTTATGGATGGCATAAATAATTTAATAATAGTTTATTTTTTGTTAGAAAGTAATTTTGGGGAAACAAATCTTTCAAAAAAAATAGTATTTTTTTTCCTAGAAAGCTTGGATAATATTTTTAATTATATTTTTTAATTACAGAATTGAGGTCAAAGGTTAGAATCCTCATAAAAGTGAGGTACATTTAATTAAACTCTTCTTATTCCCATTACATGCTTGTAATCCAATGGTGTAACTATTTTAAGTTTTAATCCAAGTACAATGAAATTAGGGAAGCATATGATAAAACTATTGATATTGCAAATAAATAAATAAATAAACAAAAAAAAAATCAGTTTTCACCCCAAATTCATGATCGAAAATATCATAACATATGATTTTGGTGAAAATACAAAAATATTAATGTTCCCACCATCTTCTTCTTCTTCTTCTCGTCATAACAGTAAAAAGCAAGAGCCAAAGTACAATTTCTACATGCTTGATTAACCATGTGCACGAACATAGCAATCAGAGATCCAATCACCGTTGGTCAAAGGTAACTCCAACTAATTATGGCTGGGAGTTATCGACTCACGAGGATGGTCAGTACACGTGGGCCGGATTGTACTGTTAAACTGTATTTTGTCAATCTGTTTGGCTCAATCATGTTACTAGTTTATTTCACGCTGTATTTCAAAATGTTTCTGAAAAAAAAATTTTATTTTAGAATAAATTTTTTTTAGTAAATTTAGATCATTTTCATGTTTTAATATCAAAGATAATTTTTAAAAAATAAAAATATTTATTTTGATGTATTTTTGAACAAAAAATACCTTAAAAAACAACCACAAATATACTTCAAAACAGGCATTAAGAGTTAATGCAACATCGCCGGTCCGGCTGCCAATACTCATAGGGCAGCTAACTATGTGCTGAAGCTCCGATATTTTTCATTTTTTACCTTGCAGGCTCGTGCACGGACTACTTTTTTATGGGCCAGGTGTTTGACATAACTTTATAGGCTCAACAGTATCTGATTACATTTTTTTTGATTTTTTTAATTTATATCTTTATTATATGATTTTGTTTTTCTTATCTAACATTTTTTTGAATAACGATTATGTTTTAATTATACTGAATTGTGTTTAATTTTTGAAGAGTTTAATATGATTCACTAACATTTTTTTTATAATTTATATAGATTAAGTTTTTAAAAAAATCAAAAATGTTTATTTTTATAATATTTAATATGTCTAGCTTTGCATAATTGTTTTTTTATACAGTAAATTTTATGTTCACGTTGATTTCTATTACAAGTTGATTTTAATAAACAAACTCATTAAACATAATAGGGACAAATACTCTGTATTGCAATATTAAATATCTTGACTTATTTTTATCTCTTATTTTTTTTTCATTTTTTTTATTTATCATCACATTTGTTTTTTATTGAATTATCTCAATCTTATAATCTATGATGCACAATAAACATGTAATTTAGATATTATCTTATGTAAAAGTTACAAGTTTTATGTGCTAACCCAGCTTTATCTAGAAAAATATTTTTTTAATTAATTGTTATAATTACCTTATTTTATTATTGTACTATTAAATTATAACGGGATATTAAACTTATCCTATTTCCTTAAAAACAAAACCATCCCCTGATTTGTTTTTCATGTTAAACAAAAATTTGGTGTGGCATCGCGTGGTCCACAAATTAATATAAAAACTATAACTATTTTTATAATAAAAAAAATAATATATAAAGTTAAACTAAAATATAAAATATCTTGGTGGGAGCAATGATGGGCACATTGACTTTGTGGGTTTGTGATCTTCTTCACCTTTAGGTTAGCTAATTAAAGCTAAGACAATGAGGTTTTCATAAGAAGAGAGAAAAACAAAACTAAGATAATGAGGTTTGTGGGGGCTATTGTCGTTCTTGCATCGAAACAAAATTGTGTTTCAACTCCTCTACATGCTTTTCTAATCATATATGCCTCTTCCGAACAGCATATAACTTTGGTTAAACAGATAGCAACTAACTTAAAGACTTTTAAGCCCTCTACTCTTTTTTTCCCTCGTTGCCTAATTAATACTATTTATCCATTTGTCTGATAATATTTTTTTAAATAATTCTTGTTCAGAAATAGATTTAAATAATATTTTTTAATTTTCGACAAATTATTTTAATGAATATAACATATCTTTATAACAATTAAAACAATTTTTAAATGAAAAATTCAAAACCACCCACCATAGTTGCCTTACCACCCTCGTTTTCGTTTCCCTCTCCTGAAACTAGTATTTATTGGTTCTGTTATGCAACGTCTCTCGCTTAAACCGCCTTCTCCCTGTCACAACCTTTTGCGGTTCATAATTCTCTGCTGTATTTTCATCATCTTATTCTCTCTCTCTAGCAGTAAAAGGTTTTATGTGTGTTTCCTGCTCAAATGATATAAACATCGAAGGCTTTCATCCACAAGTGCTTGGTTTGGCAAGTTTGTTTTCTTGTTTCATTTTTCAAGCACCCATTTGAGATTTGGAGAGATTGCTGTGATATTTTGAAGGCCATGGAAAACAATTCGATGTATAGCGAGGAAGATGAGCAGATGGAATTGCCTCCGGGATTTAGATTCCATCCAACTGATGAAGAGCTCATAACTCACTACCTGTCCCAGAAGGTTCTTGACAACTACTTCTGTGCCAGAGCCATTGGCGAGGTCGATTTAAACAAGTGCGAGCCATGGGATTTGCCTTGTAAGTCTTTCACGTCAATATCCCGCCGGTTTTTAATTCTTCAGTAGTTTCTCACTTCATGGTCTGTGCTGTTTTTGATGCAGGGAGGGCTAAAATGGGTGAAAAAGAATGGTATTTCTTCTGTGTTATAGACCGGAAGTATCCCACCGGTTTAAGGACGAACAGGGCTACTGATGCTGGTTATTGGAAAGCCACGGGCAAAGACAAGGAAATTTTCAAGGCTAAAACACTTGTTGGGTTGAAGAAGACCCTGGTTTTCTACAAGGGGAGAGCTCCGAAAGGAGAAAAAACCAACTGGGTCATGCATGAGTATAGATTAGAGGGGAAAAACCCCGTTTATAATCACCCTAAAACGGGAAAGGTAGGGCTACAAACTCCGTTTCCCCTGTTCTCCCCTGTTTTTCACTTTTATTTTGTTACCCCTTGGTTGGTGCTTTTACTGATACATGGATCATTTGCCTGGCTTCTGTTGCAGAATGATTGGGTCATCTGTAGAATTTTCGAGAAGAGTTCAGGGGGGAAGAAAACACATATTTCAGGGTTGGTGAGGTTAAGCTCGTACGGAAATGAATTAAAGCCATCACTATTGCCTCCATTGATGGATTCTTCTCAGCTCAATAGCGACAAGAGAACTAACATAGGTGATAACTCTCACGTGACCTGCTTCTCCAATCCGATGGAGGACCATAAACCCCATGAAACTATTGCTGATAGCTTTAACAGTTTTCGTGGGGCTCCTTTATCTTGCTCAAGCATGTCCCCTTCATCAGTCCTGTCTTCGAAACCCTCACCTCCAAACTCTTTCTATTCCCCTCAAATCTTACCAAACATAGCAAGTTTTCTATACCCAGATTCTGCTATGATGCCGGAACACCCCTCCATGTCGAGGATACTGCTTGAAAACCTGAACTCAAAACGGGAGCTTTCCGAGGACACTGGCCTGAGCACTGGCATGTCTTCGGTGGTATCCGACCACGAACTGGTTCATAGATCCTTTGAGGATCCATCAAGTTCTGCTGGACAAGTTGACCTTGATTACCTTTGGAATTATTGAACTTGATCAAGTTGCTTAAATCTATTTTAAAAAAGAAGCGAGTTTTTTTTCCTGTTTTTTTAGTTATCATTGTGGTGCGTATAGATTCTAATTGGAAGTGAAGGATTTTCTGTAATATATTCTGTTAAATTACTTTCTACATACCGTTTTTGTTTTTTAATCGGATACAATGTCATCTGCCCGTGTTAATTATCAATTTGCTTGAACACAAAATTATATCTAATCCCAACTAGTCTTGCAATTATAATTTCTTTGTCGCATAATATTTATTTTATGATATAGTTTAGATATTATTAGTTGATGATTTGCACCGGCCTCCATTTAAATGGGTCCATTAGCCACAAATATAATGAATGTACGACGGATTGTCTTGGTACCGACAATGTGGTTACTCGTTTGGATAAGAACTGGAATGCTTTCTTCAGTTATTTACCGGATGATTGGTTGTTCATTTGGTAGGTCACCAACCAACAGTTATCAAGAGAATATAATGACAAACCTTCACCACCACCACGTAGCTCGCCTGCCATGTGAAGCAACATTGAACTTATTATCGAAACATGTTCTTCGCAAACTTCCAAACTTGTACCGAGTTTTATGGTTCAAATTAACAAAGGAATCGATTCATATTATGCTTTCAAAGTAAAAAATAAAAATAAAAATAAAATCATTTTCTTTTCAAAAGTGTTTTTGAAACGCATTAACAAACACAAATTAAAAATACTTTTAAAGCATGTTTTTTTTTTTTAATTTAGAATGAGATGTGACACAAAAGCTACCCTGCAACTAATGACACAAATATTTTATTAGATCATCAATAACTTTTCAACCAAATTTGAAACTTTTATTGGAGCGATGTTAATCATTTAAAGGAATCATTAAGCTCAACAAGCCTGATATAGTAACCAAATAATAATCTCTATCATGATTTTCAATGGTCTATATGTTTAAACTTGTTTTGATATAGAGTAACAATATACTAGCAAAGAGAAGCTCCACATAAACTATAAGATCTCTATTAAAAGGATGATGTTTATTCTTATGATCACATTGATGATACCGATAAAGTTCATTAGTAGAAGAAACTACTTTAATAATTAAGAATGTTCCAAATTAATTTGGAAACATGATTTACCATGAATATTGGATGTGCATTAATTGCAAAGGAATCAAAAGGATACACAATATTTTTCATTGCTCTAAGTCAAAATATGATCTTTTATTTGTGCCTTGGAACTTAGTGAGACAAACAAATTCAAAATCTTTCCACAACTGCGAAATAGAGTATTAGCTCAAACTATGAAACTTGTGAAGTCTTTTTGGCAACTATCCAAGGTAAAATGAGTTAACTACCTAATATATATATATATATATATATATATATATATATATATATATATATATATATATATATATATATATATATATATATTGGGAAAACCGTATTCTAACTATCCTATAGAACTAAGAGTATGATCTTAGCAAAAAAAAAAATAGATACACAAGTCATCGAATTAATTATACCTCAAAGGGCTATAGGATGTAACATAGTCAATAACTAAAACTGTAAGTTTTTTCTTATTTATACATTAACTTCCAAATAAACATTTTTATAGGTGATGTTTAAGGGAAGCAAACCATAACTTTCCTAATATACGATGAACTCAATGTTCTTGTATTCCTAGTGCAATTGCACAATTTATTATAGAAGGGATAAACTCAATCTCCCTTAGTAAAATTGCATAATTCTTAAAGGATTGGATAAACATTGTCTCATTTATAGGGATTGACATGATTTTTATAGGACAATAACCCAACCCATAGCCTTCTAATGATAGGATGGACCTACCTAGTCTCCCTGATACAATTGCATAATTCACCTCGAAAGATATTAACATGGTCTCCCTAGTATGACTACATAATTTATCTTGAAATATTATTATTATTTCATAAATCTCTAAGAATATGATAAAAATTTTCCATAAGAATAGGGGACTAACATGATTTTTCTAGGTTAACGACCCATAACCCTCTAATGATAGGATAAACTCAATCTATCTAATATGATTGCATAATTTATCTTGGAAATGATTCATTTAATCTTCCCTAGTATGATTGTATATTCTATAAGGATAAGATTAATAAGACCTCAATAACTCTAAAGGATTTTATTTTACATTTACAATGCAATAACACCAATCTCTATATGATCTTGAGGGCTTCTCAATGATTTGTTGGGAATATACAACTATGCTTGAACTTAGATCTCTTTTTGGTTCGGGCAAATCCAGTTAAGGTTGGGGAAAATTCAAAGCTCAATTCCAGCCAAAGTTTTGATAAATATTTTTGCAAGTATAGGAGTTGAACTTATACATAGATTTTCAATGATTTTCTAAAGACTTTTGGACCTTGCTTGAAATTGTTTTACTATAGGTGTAAGACCTATACTAATTGTCTAGAGAATTCCATCAAAATTTTGCTAAGTATGGACTTTGAACCCATACAAAATTTTCAGACTCTTTTTAAGGGCCTTGAATACTTTTTTTTTAGCATAGGCATTAAATCCATATAGACTGTATAAGTCAAACATACAAATGAAAAGTAAAAATCAAATTTATAATATAAAAATATTATATACATAAACCTTATAAGACCAATGTTGTTTAGATAAGGGGAGATGGAAAGTGAAGGCTTAAATATCTACCCCTAGGCTCCATAACTAAACATTTCTTATGTTTTATTTTTTAAAAATAAAAAATAAAATAAAAATCTACCATGGCTAATATAATGATGTATTATTTCATAAGGGATATTTTAGTTCCTTCTAATTTTGTCCTTAAATTAACTATAAATATTTTTAGGCTTGATTATGCTATCTATATTGGATTCTATATAGTTGTTCTCATCATTTCTATTTGATTTGTTTAATAGAGCTCCATAATTAGATTAGGTTCTTGGAAAACTAATCACTTTATTTTGTTATGTCTTAATGTTTTTTTTCATTTGATTCACAATTTTTTTTTGTGTATCTATCTTATTACAAATTCATGATTTAACTTCTTGTTTCTTTGGTTGAAAGATATTGCTCAGTGATTCCTTTTTTTCTTTATCTCTATGGTTATAAATTAAATCAATTGGTTTGCATCATAAGTTATTGATGCGTATTTGTAAGTTTTGAAAATTTTGAATAGGCTCCCGTATAAAAGGGAGGTGTTGCCAATTTTCTTTAAATAGAGCATAGTGATAATGTTATTATTTTCAATCGTGTTTAGATGATGAAGAGACGATTAGTAAGGATAAATATGAATGGGAGTCTTGTTGGTTCTTCTAAAAAAAAATCATTAATGGAAAGTGTCTTTGTTTCAATGGAGTCAATTTCCCAAAAATATAGGATGAAAGCCTATGATTGATGCGTAGTCTGAAAAAGTTCAAGGTTAGTATATATAAATAATATTTTTTATTATTATTTTGTTTTGTAATTTTATTAAACTACTTGTTTTATGAAATTAAGGAAGAAATATTGGGAGGAGGCTGACAATGGCGTGGCTAAGAGAGTGTAGGAGAATCACAATATTTTTAGGTCAAAATTAAATTCAAATTTTCACATTTTTTAAAAATATTAATATTTTACTTTTCATCATCTTATATGAATTTTTATTATGAACCATGTTGTGTGACTTTCTTATAAACGAACTTTATAAAAAAAAAGCAAAGAAGAATCGTTGCTAGAAGAGCAATGAACGCTCTTATTCATATTACTTACTAATGACCTTTTTTCATCATTTAAACAAGTTATAACATAAAAGAGGCAATAACATTTTTATTATATCCTCTTTTTAAAAAAAAGATGGTAATGCCTCCCTTATATGGGAGATTATCCAAAACTTTATTACCAAAAAATACACATAAAAAAAAAGTCACAATCTAGTTGATTTTATTTATGACTAATATTAACCTCTTTTCACTTTTCAAACACATTCATCACATGAAAAATAATTGTTTAAATATAGAAGTAACTCAACTATTGGAAAACAACAATAGGCAAAACATAAATAAAACTTTACATGTTTAAACAATCCTAAATTCTTTTATTATGTTTCAATCTAAAATCTCATCCTTTATACATCATATTTTCTAGACTTTATATTTTTATATTACGTAAGAATCCAAATTGTCATCATATTATATTAAAACCTTTTTATAACAATGCTATGAAAAAAATTAAAAATACAAAATATATAAACAAACCACACAAAAGTTTCATGCATATTAGAAATTTCTCTTGTATACCGAGGATGCCTATAGGTTCTACACTCGATCAAATCTGTATTTTCTTTGTAGTACAACATGCAAATGTTTGGATACATGTCAATATTCTAGTATTTTAGGCCAAGAGCTTTCATCATGGATTTAGCAATATAAAAGATCTTTTTGACCTATTCCATTCAGGTAAAATGTTTTCGCCTATTCATTGACTTTGTTTTAACCGACCTCACTTAGTTTATGATCCGAGTTGATAGTAAACACCTAAGCAACGAACTATAATTTATTGTAATTTATTCACTCCATCCCATAATGGTTCATGATAGTCTTTCAAAAGATAAAAAAAAACCTTAGTTGCTTTGCATTTGATTCTTTATCTTGAATTGTTCATTCATGTCCATTACTATGATTCATTCTCATTGCATCCTTAACCATACTCCTATAACGATTACATTATCATTTACAAGTCCATGCACGTTGTTAGAACTACAAATTGATCCAACCATCCTTTCTACCATGGTTTGATAAGGAACATATGATTCTTCATATGCAAACTAACACAAGTATTTTTCCATGATTTGTTTTTCTAGAAGATGCATCGTAACAATATTTGAATCAATAAGCTCTTACATGGACATTTAATATTGTCTCTATTAATAGTTTTCATATTAAATAATGCATAATTATTAAAAAAAACAAAAAAAAACAAAGGTCAAACCATGACCTGGTGTAGTAGTAAAGAGAAAACAAATTAGCCATAAAAAACAAAATACATTATCAACATCAAGTTGATGTTTTATAAAAAAACAAAATAGCCTTTCGAATATAATTGAATCATAACTTTAGTTTGCAATTTTTTTTTTAAATTATTTTTATTTTTATTTTTTAAGATGATATAAAATATCTTTGAATTGGTTTGAATATCAATTAAAATTATTATTTTTAATATTTAAAACGATCCTAAAAATACAAAATCATGAGGATTGACAATATGTTAAATATTAATATTTTTAATATTTTTAGGATCAATCTGCTTTTGTTTTTAATTTAGTAAAAACTCCTTGTCTTCGGAGCCAACGACTTGAAATTATTCTATAATTGTTTGCTCTAGAAACTATTCCTGTATCTCAACGAAGATTGACAATATGTTAAATTACCTAAAGTTTAACGTGATTTATCATGAGGTTTCCTCTCTAGCATATCATTTTGAGGAATGCTTACAAAAAAAAAGTTATTGTATATTCAAATGTTGATGAAAGCTTAAACCCAACTGTAAAAATAATAATAATAATAATAATAATAATAATAATAATAATAATAATAATAATAATAATTTAGATACACAATCCGTAAATAGTTTAAAACCCAGAAAAGCATTAACATCTTAAAAAATTAAAAAATAAATAAATAATGCTTGCATCTTGGTTTGACTTCTAACGGAAATGAATTAAATTTTAATTCACATTCTACCTTAAATTCTCATTTCAATAATTTCGAAATAAATACATTTTTCATTAATTGTAACATTTAAAACATCACTCCAATGGCCATTCCATGTTTCGGTAGAGAAGAAGTCCAATGCTCAATTTGAGAATTCTACGTAAAACATATATCCGGTGTGATTGTGGTTGTTTTCAAAGTGATTTTTCATATATAAATATATTAAAATATATTTTTTTTAGTTTTTTCAAATTATTTTTGATATAAACATCAAAATAATCTAAAAATATTATTTTTTTATTTAAAGTAAAAAAAAAAAAAATATACAGGTTTTGAGTGCTTCCAAAAACGCCTTCTAACACTAAACTACACACAAACATAATTTAATGCACAGTACGCTATCATCTCCATTAGCTTTCTTGCTATAAACCCACTAATTTATTTTTCTCTTACAATTATATTTTCTAGTTCTTGTTGACACATGATGTTGTTTTTAGGTGTCCCCTAACATCCAAAGGATGCACAATGGACAAAAGAAAGGTCAGTACAAGGTTTGGAATTGGCCTGTTTGGGAGAGTTATTACGGTAGCTTTTCAAAGTGCTTTTCGTGCCGAAATACATCAAAATAATATTTTTTATTTTTTAAAAATTATTTTTGATATCATCACATCAAAATGATCTAAAAACACCAAAACATATTTATTTAAAATAAAATAAAAATTGAATTTTTTGGAAACGGCATTTGAAATGCCGTCCCAAACGGGGTCAAAATGTCAAGTTCGATGTTTCAGTTTTGCTTTTTTTTTTATTTTTTTTTCCTGACTGTAAATACAAGTCCAATGACCTACAAAGCTTATTAAAAAGTGTGGTTTGCTTTTTTTATATTTCTCAATTTCAAGTATTGTGATTACTAATATAATGGTCATTAAAAAACTTACATAGTTATTAACTTTTAGAAAGTCATAAGATTAGTCAAGTTGCTCGTGGTCGGATATCTATATTAATTAAAAACAATGTGTGTGTATATTGTCAGAAAATCAGTTTCCAATCTAAGAATGGTTTTGGCAAATTTGAGATATTGCTTAATGCTAAGGTCTATTTGGGTTGACATGTCACACTAGTGACTTCTTTTTCTCATTTTTTATTTCCCCCAATTGGGACATAGAGAATTCGGGAAAGCTGCCGCATTTTCAAAATAAATTTCAACCTTTTCCCCCTAATGAGATGACAAATTATGATTTGACATTGGAAACGTATTATTAAACATATAGATATTCATTTTAATCTAATTTTTGGTTTGGTGGCATCATCTAATCAAATAAGATGAATTGAAGCTGGCTGGCGTTTTGTTTTCAATGGTTTTATTAAGAATTTATAATTCATTAGATATAATTCTCCATCTTTTATTTTCAGGAAATTAGCAATCAATATGTTGTTTTTTTATTAATGTGGGTGTCCGGGTCAGCTTGCGTGCACCTCGATTAATTTTGTGGATCCTGAAATTAACGACCATCGAAACTTTTAGTGACCATCATATTAGCAATCATATATCTCGAACCTGAGACTATAGAAAGAATAAATATTATAGTCCCAAAGATCTTATCACTAGATCACCTGCTATATAATTTTAATATGTTGTCCTTAAATAATAAGAAGCGGACAATATGTATAATAAAGCATAGCAAAACATCTTGAGTGCTCCCATCCACTAACCTTTTGAATTCAATTCATCAATTACCATAAAATCTTGTATAATGCCACCATTAGCAAAAACCCTATTTAATTAGCACTGAAAATTAGCAAACAATATACTAAAAATAAACAATGAATTAAAATCTCAAACTCAATAAATTTATATGATGTAGAGATTATTTTTTAAAATACCTTTTTATTCAAAGATATAGTGAAATAATATTTTTTTAGTTTTTTAAAAAATATTTCCAATATCATCACATCAAAATAAGATGACAACATAATAAAATATTTTCAAATAAAAAATTAAAAACTTTTTTTTAATTTTTTAAAAAAATCATCTTCCAATACAATACCAAACAATCATTTAATTGCAAAAGTAGTGCATTAAGTTATTATGGATAATCCTTTCCTAGCCCCACATTGACGATGGTGCTGTTCTACCTTTGTTTTATTTTTATTTTTATTTTTATTTAAAAATATGTATATTTTAAATTTATCTGGATAAACAATGTAATTTTTATTAAAAAAAACTAAAATAATAATATTATTTTAAAAATAATTGACCTTGAATCCCTCATCGTCGACATTCAAAGCACAGTACGTGGGTCCCACCTTCTGAGCCCTCTGCCCACCGATTACTCGATACAGTGGTCAAGTTTTTTTAAGATGTGCTTTATCATAGGGCCCACCACCAACAGGTAACGTCAGACATGGCTGCCGATGAGGGACTTCAATTTCAGCCAACTGCCATGCAATGAACTTGGAACAGATGGCAGCAAGTGATAGCACAGTTCCAAATCTTGTTTTCTTCGTGGAATGATAATAATAGCATGCCTTTGATGGCGATTGATTCCTGCAGTTTGGTTTTTTAGATGGCGTTAAATATTTTTTTTAAAAATAATTTTTTTAATTTCAAAAATCTATTCTTAATATTAAGTATGAAAATGATTTTAAAAAAATCTAAAAAAAATAATAATTCCAAATGATGGGTGGGAAAGAAAAACAGACACGGCCTTATAAGGCTAGCCAGTTTTAGTACTTGCTTTAACAGAGATATATTCGATGGGAGAGTCATACAATTGGATCTTCAAGCTTTCTGCAAGATGTGTTCCAATTTGTTTTTCCTTGAACGGCACCAACAAGAAAATGTATTCCATCCGATACATGTAATCAATTAGTTCATAAGATCATGCGAGTGTAAACGTAATTTATTTTCCAATGGTATCACTGTATTTTAAAAATATTTTAAAAAAATAAAATTTTAACTTTTTATTTAAATTAAAGACTTTTGTGTTTTCAGGTCATTCTCATATATTTATATCACTATGGTTTTAAAAATAAATAAAATTATTTTAATACAATTCTGAATGAAAATCGCTTTAAAAAAAAACTTCAACAACATTTCTAAACATGCATGGAAACCATGGGCTAAAAAATAGAATTGATTATATATATTACACTTCCTTGAATGAGTTGAGGCCAAAATGTTAGTTGCATCACTAGAAAATCAGTTAATATAGAAGTTTTATGGAATTTAACGGATAATATCATCGATGACAAGTTATCGTTGTTATTTCTGTCGGTATTTATCAACAGTATTTCCATCGGTTTTTTTTATAGATATCATTAACAATGAAATGATTTTATCGGCAAATATCAATAGTAAATATGAGAAAATTACAGTAATATTTTAAATACTGATATATGAGAAAGTTGACAGCATGAACAACGTTTAAATTTCGAAGAGGATATTCGGTGCCTACTTATTATTCACGTATAAGAGAAACATCCCTCATCATGCAGTTCAAAACAAAACAAAATCATTCACGTATAAGAGATCATGATAGATTGACTGATTAAAACCAGGAAATTAAGGTGTTCATAAACAGTAACGGAGAGAAGATGCATGCATTTCTTGAACGAGTACTGCTGCATGTGATGCATTAACTTGGGCTTATCTTTGTTTTCTAAATGTAGAAAAGTGTTTTGTTGGATTGTTTTCTTCATGAACTCAAAAGCTCCCGTGTATAGAAAAGAGGTCGGTGAATGCCATGATTGTATCTTTTTGCGGTGGCAGTTATCATTTCGAGGGCATCTATGGCTGGGAAAATGAGGAAACAAGTAGTAATTGTCGTCTCTGCTAGCTAGTTCTGATGCGAAAATACACTGAATGATGACAGCTTTTTGCCAAGGGGGGGTATACGGCGAAGCACTCTGATGATGATCCATCTTTGCTCCGTTGCTGTTTAGCACAGAATATTTTGTAAGGTCCTGGATCACCAGCAACTTCCGTTTAACATTATCTTTACACAAGACTTTACAGATATGTTTGTTCATTCTACTTTACACAAACCCATGGAAATTTCTCATAAAATAAAATAAAATAAGTGTTAATTTAGGTACATATATTCTCAAAACACTATAAACAAAGAAAGAAAAGCTAGAAGGTGATAGCAAGGGAAAAAAACAGAAAACGGAAATTTCTCAAATTTGTTTTTTTTTTCTTAAGAAAAACAACAAATGCATATATTTTTTTGCCATTTACATTGATGCCAAATTATCTCAAACTTAATTAACTTGCTAATTGTTTCATTCATGATTTTATTAATAACAAATTTTTATTATATTGATTTTTTTTCTCTAGTGAATATTTCGTACATAATAATATTTGAAATGATTTAAAAAAAAACGTTTTGCGATAAATTTTCATTGGCTTGTGCTTATTAATTCTCATTTTCTTGTATTTATATTTTTTTTTTTTACTTTTCAGATAATGATGATCTTATCAATCAAAGCACATTTCAAATACTTGTCATAGGATTTAATGGATTTGGATGGAAATATAGAAACCTTAACAAAAAGGGTAGACTCTATTTAAAAAAAGGATATAAATGTATTAAAAATTGTAAGAATTTGAATGTCTATTAATTTAAGTGTATATTACTTTTGTTTACTGTAGGGAATTTATAGGAATACAATAACAACTTTACCTAAAATCGACAAACTTTTTACCATTGTCAGATTGAAGTGTTTGAATTTGCCTTTGGTATTACTCCTCACCATTTTATGAAATTTCTGAAAAGTTATACCTACATCATTTTTATTTAAGAGAAGAGATATCCAGGTTATCCGAGTACATTCATCAATAAATGTAACAAAATATCGAACATTAGAAAATAAAGGAATTTTTACAGGGCCCCAAACATCCGAGTAAATAACCGTGAAAGGTTCTAAGCTTTTATTCAAACTTGGTAAATTGAGAATATGATGGCTCTTAGTCAGTTCATAAATTTCACAGTGAAAATCCAAATTACTTAAATCTGAAAGCAATTGTGCCTAGCCATCAGTGTCACAACCATACGAGTGCTTGAGCTTGGTCTTTACTTTTTTGTCTGATGTGTTTGACTCAGCTTTGACCCTTTTTTTCTGTTAACTTCAAATAATAAAGGTTGTCGTGTCTAACACAATAAATAAGAATCTCTTGGATTAGAATGTCCTAAAAAACACAAAAAAAAGGCAAAAACATTATAGTGCACGTAAGGGTAATAGCAAATTGACCAACTGAAAGGAGGTTGTATTCAAGAGATGGAAAAATAAGAACAATATCTAAAGTTAGAGAACAGGTCAATGTTATAGACCTTTCCCAAGTAATAGGGGAGGTACTACCATTAGTTGTACAAGAATCCCTAGTCATATGATCAGATGCACCTGTATCAATAATCCAAGTAATATTCTTAGTAGTGATAGAGTGTGCACAAGTTTTACCAATTTCACCTAGATGAACAACATTCGTCGTGGGGGGCACCTGCCCTGCTTCCGTAAGATTTACCATATTTTTTCCAATATCTTTCCTAGTTTTTTTTTAATCTCACCAGTTATGGTAGCCAATAATTTTGTAACATTGTTGTTTTAAATGACCCGATTCTCTACAATAGATACATACCAACCTGCCACCCTTACTAGTATATATACCCATTTAGTTTCCCCAGTCCTTTGACTACCAACCCGAGAGACACAACAGAGAGGGACGCAATGGAGGGGCTTGGTTCGCCACCATCATTAACCCCTTTGGTATGTGATGAGCTCGCCGACTGGCCTCAAGTCCTCCTCTCATCATCTGTTATTGTTGATGTTCCCGATGTACGTATGCGTATGTGCTCTCAAGGTTTAGTTTGAGATCCTTTCTCGGGATCTCCAAAAGGACTTGTTCAAAGGCAGTGTCAAGACCACTGAGGAAGATGTGCACTCTCAGCCTCACCATGGCTGAATGGACATGGACCACGTCATCAACTGTTCCGGTTTACGACAATGTCTTATGGTCAATCTCCTGAAAAATGGCAACGAGCTTGTTGTAGAAGGTTGGTAGTGGCTGACCGTTCTATTTGATGGAGAAGGATTTTTTATTTAATTCAAAAATACAAGTTTCATCTGACCCGCCGTAGAATGTTCTTGATACTGTCTCCTAAATTTACTTTGTCGTGGATAGTCAGATGAATCGTTGCATCAACAACAGGCTCATCAAGTCAATCAACCAACTTTTAAATCGGTGATTTTCAGTTATCCATGTTTCTGGTCTTGGGTCAGTCAGGTCGGGTTTTTATGTCGCTCTGGAAAGGTACCCAACCTTGTTTCGGGCATTAATTCTCATCTCCATGAGTTGGAACCAAAGAGAGTAATTTGTTTCATCTAGTACAATTCCAGTTGGGAGTGCAAAGTTGTATTGATGGACTATGATTTGCATCACTGGAGTGGAGGTGGGTACGGTTTCTGGGTTTGAACAGTTTCCTTTTTTAGGTTTGTTAATAGGAAAAAAAATGTAGCATACGAGAACAACTATACGGTTCAAAAAATTCAGATATGCTATAATACAATGTAAGATTTGAATGTCTATTAATTTTTAGTGTATATTACTTCTGTTTATAGTAGTGAATTTATAGGAATACAATAACAACTTTACCTAAAATTATGGGATTACTTTTAATCCTTTCCTATTTACTAGTTATTCTATTACATAACACAACAAATTTTGTTACACTAAACAACAAATAAACAATTATAAACAGTTTTAATTTAACTAAAATAAGAATATATGGATAAAACACTCTCATTAACCTTATTTTAAAGTATTGACTCCAAGTCTAGTCTAATTAATAGCACAAAATCTCAAGAATTACCTTTTACCTTGTTCTGTGTTTTGGTCTTAATTTGTTGTCGAGTCAAGATAATTATATATGTTCTTTTAATTCATTTATGTTTCAGTTAGTTTATTAATGATTTTATTGCATAGGTTGTTAGTTTGACTTTACTAAGAGATGTGTGTAAACTAGCCCGAACATCCAAGATTGAAAAAGCAATTATGACATTATAAATCATGTCGTTTAATAGTATCTCTCTTCAATAAGAAAGGCCGATTCTAGCTAGAAAGCATACATATTTAGAGGTGTTCAATGTCCGATTTTGGTTAAAATCAAGCTAAGAGATGTTGTTTCTCTAGAATATAATTTCTGATCAACCAAAGGTGCATTTGAAGTTTTGTTATTGTTAATCCCATTTATGAAATCAAACTATAAAATCTCTTGTTCAAGGTTGGAAACATATGAAAAAACAAATATTGTCCAAGCAACCATGCTAACCATAAGAATATTCATCAAGTGTTTTTAAATTACACCAGAAGAACATAAAATCAAGCAGAAAGATCCAGCAAAAACATTAAAAACTACTTACATCCCTCAAGGTCAATACTAGGGAAAAAAAACAGTAATAGAAAACTAATACTCACCATTAGACCTTTTACATAATTACAAAAGAGATTAATTGATCGTTCTTGCATGAACATGCTGCATCAGAATTGGACTATCAAAGGACTCTCCCTTAATCGGTTAGTAAGATCGAATCAAAAAGAAAAACAAATTAAGATGAGGTTTAATTTAGTCCAATCGAACCAAATTAATTCTTGTTTTTAATTTATAATCCAATAAATCTTCAATTTAGTCCTTAATTCCAGGCCAATCGAACCAAATTTTATGCCTAACCCTCTCATTTCTCAGCCGAACTCTCATCTACAAGCCCAATTTCAGCCCAACTGAACCCTACACCTGGTAAAGCTTATGTAAACTCCATGAATTCTACAAGTCACCCAATTTTTGCATGTTAGCCACCAAGCATGAAAGATTATTAATGACGTTTAAATTTATTTATTTTTTTCAATCTCCTTTTCTATATAAATAAAAAAATAATCTCCTCCAAATTTTTTTTGTTATTTTCCAAACAAGAAAGATGAGAATTTTCCCATCCTTTCTCCTCCTCTCCTCACCTCTCCGAAGCAAACTTTAAATGTCAAATTTGTAGGATCCATAAACGTGTTCCAATAAAATATGGGCTGTGTTTGGGGTCTGAACTTGAGCTTTGTAGGATCCTAAACGAGGCCCAAATGGCTCATTATGTAGGCTTGATGTTATTTAAGAGTTGGGCTCTATGAAAAATGTGGGTACAGAGACGTGGGCTTCCTTTTTGGTATAAGTTCAGCTTCGCAATAAAGATTTTATAACTTTTATATTGTTTAATTTTTTTTGTTTGGAAATATATTAAAATAATATTTTATTTATTTATTTATTTTGATATTATTATATTAAAATAATTCGAAAATATAAAAATAATTTTAAATAAAAAATAATAATTTTTTTTTGGTTTTAAAAAAAAAATTGAAATGCAAAATCAAGAATTTGTTGGTTACAGCTGGTGGCAATTATTGGGATTGCTATGTGGCCGTTTGGCTCCGTGGTTCACGCTGCGTTGCGTTGAACCGCGGAGTAAAACGCAGCTATTACCAAACATTGAACCAATTTTTTGGTAATGGGTCCCACAAAAAAAGAGCCGTTGTGCCGTAACTGCAGAAGCTACTGAGAGCTGCTTTCGCAGCTGCGGCGTCTCGCAAAAAAGAAAAAAACGCAGTAACAATTGACAAGCTAATTCAATATCTGAGAATCAAATAAATAAATAAAAAAAACAAACAAAAAACACTTGAAAGCAAGAAGGAAACAGAGGAATGGATACATGAACTTCATTCTTTACACATTCATCAAAGAACCAAAATGAAGAAAACGAAAAAACAAGTTAAAAAAGGGGGGAAATGAAAGAACCAACAATGACAACAGATCTTTCTTGGACTCAAATGGTGAAGTGAAATCTCAACTTCAGGGAGGCGGGGGGGAGGATTAGGCTTTGGATTACAAAAAGGCACAGTGATCACTGCTAAGCACTTGGGTTTAGAGTTTTAAGGAGAGCTTTGTCTACTTATCGAGAGTGTTGGAGTGGGTGTGCTCACGCTGGGGCTGTGGTGGAGGGGCTAGGTGTGCTCGCTAGGGCTGTCTCTGTGTGTGGGTGTGAGGGGAGGGGGGCTGGCTGGGAGCGAGCCGAGGGGAGGAGGGTGGGGCGTCCCCGTGTGTGTGTGTTGGAGGGGCTGGGAACGGGATGATATGAGGGGAGGGACATATATATATATATATATATATATATTCGTTCCATTCGTTCCATTATATACATATATATATATATATATATATATATATATATATATATATATATATATTAAAAATGATGTAATTATATAAAAAATATTTGTTTTTATTTTTATTAAAAAAAACCTCAACAAGTAAATAAATATATATAAAACTAATAATTATATTGTTGGAGGGTTTTTTAAAAGCAATTATTTAATTATATAACTTACTCATATTAATTGTATAGTTAATTGCATAATTAAATTATATACAAAATAATTGCACTATATTTAAAATGAAGATATTTTACCAGATAGTCAGGAATCACAGACGCGTTCATGTATGAATTTAGTTCGGGATGAATTTGCAAGTAGTTTGATGGAATAATAAAAACAAGTGTCTGATTTACTTGAATTATTAATTACAATTTATTTTTGTGATTTTTAATCTACAATATTTTAAAAAACTATATATATAAATATATGTGTGTGCGTGTTCTTTAAAATAATTTCAAAAGTTGACAGCAATATGAAAAGCATGGTAACCAAACACACAAAACTGCTTTTCATTAAACTCAACATCAACCACAGTTTTAATCAAACACAAATTTCAGTTATGAACCGCAGCTAAAAGCGCTTTTCAGAAACTAGCTTTTTGTTAACCTCAACCACAACAGCTAGCAACAGCTGTGCCAAACAGGCCCTATACTGTGGCAATGTTTTTGTACTTCTTTTTCATTTCGGACTTTCAGCCCTATATCTACCAACAAAAAAGAAAAAGAATACAATCAAGTGTTATTTGGGTTGTTTTTTCCGAATGATATTTTTTTATTTTTTAAAAATTATTTATATATATATATATATATATATATATTAAAATGATTTAAAAATATTAAATTTTTTTATTTAAAGTAAAAAATAAAAATAAAAATTTTTAAATTGTTTTAAAATCATTTTGAAATGAAATGAAGTGTCAAACAGTCGCTTCGTGATTATTTCCACCGCTTCTTTACGTTCTGCATAGCATTATTCATTTTCACCCTTAATTATTTATGGACGTTCCACTTTTATCCCAATAATTTAAAATTTTCCCAGATATAAGTTTTGAAAAATTTTAACTTTTTCCATTTTCTATTAAATACATCACAATAACAAAAATTTCATATTTTTTTTTATTTACTTTTTCTTAATTTCTATCGTTTTTCTCTCTCGAGTCCTCATATATGTTCATAATATCTCATAGTCCTCATATACGGGTGATATAGGAAATTATTAGAAAGGAAAATAAAAACTTGGGAATTTTTAAACTGCAGCTTAGATATGGAAATCGACAAATAAATGAGGCAAAAAAATATATGTTTATTTCCTGAAAAAGGTATTTTACAAGAATGATAGTAATCATTAATTTTTTTTATAATCAATATTTAAGTTTAGTTTATTTATTCAAAAATATTTTTAACTAATAAAATATTTTATAGATAATAATACACACAATATTATTCACCAATTTTAATAATTTGATTATCACTTTCACCATCATTATAATTATTATTGCTACTGATTAGTCCCTATCATCGCTCCTATCCTACAAATTCATTGGTGTTGCCACCATCCAGCCACTACATGTCTATTTGGGGGTGTGGTTTAAACTGTTTTTTAAAATATTTTTTATTTATAAATCTATTATTTTTAACATCAGCACATGGAAATAATTTAAAAACATAAAAATATTTTAATTTAAAGTAAAAAAAATAAAAACAAAATCAATTTTTTTTCAAAAAATTATTTTAAAACATAATGTCAAACATCCTATTCATAATAGTAGCTACAACCTTAATAATCATTGTCAATATTCCATCATCAACAACATCACCTTTATTTTCAGTTGATCCATCACTATTCCTACCATAAATATCATCATCATCATCATTATCATTAATTCATCATCACAATACACCAATATCATTTTACTACCACTATCATTTTAACATTTTTACTTGAAAATTATTTTATATTTGTAGAATATTTTATGCCAATGCTCTATTCAACTACTCCTAGTCAACTTCTTTTCTTTTAATTATGTATAATATTCTCAAATTATATTTTATTTCCAAAAACTAAATTTATCTTTCAATTTCTATAAAAAAAACTAAATTATATCTTTGATAAATCACTATTATTGTATTTACCATGAGTAAATCATATGCAATAATTGACCACATAACTTTGCTAAATCTTTGGTGAATCCTATTATTGTTCGTGTTAATGACAGATGTTGAAATTGTAGAACCTTTTTCTAATAAGAGATGATGTGGTCGTTCTATAATAAATTATATACATGGGACGTCGTCCTAGAATAATGGCTCCCTGCCTTGACCCTTGAGCAAATAATTAGATGTTAGCAATCTACCCCGCTGCTGCTCTCATTTTCAAAAACTATTTATATATACTAGCAAGTTTTAATATTTTTAACAATTAAAATGATTAATATTATAAATAAAAACTATATGTTTTTAGTCAAAATATGTTTTTTTTTAAATATGTCTTGATAATTTTGGAAAATATAAATAAATTAAAACAATAACATGAAAGAGCAGGGACAAAGATGAGAAAACTAAAACTTAAGGGATCAATGAAACCTTTTCACACCTTTTATGGAAATTCTTATTTCTTCCTTTACATAAGTCATGATCATTTTTCTTTCAAAATGATCTTTTAAGAAAAAGCTGAAACTCTATTTTATAAAAATGATCGTCAATTTAACGCTGGAATATTTAACAACAAATAAGAGAGGAAAAACCTATTGAAATTTATGTATATAAAATTATGAAAACACTACTTCAAATGATTTTATTGAAAATACGTAAAGTCTAGTTACTGAATTGCTCACTTCGCAAAATACATAATATATGAATAATGTTTTGTTAGAGCTAAAAAGTGTTTTTTTAATAGTATTTTTGTTTGCCATATCTCTATTTCTTATGTAACTTTTATCATCTCTTAACTTTCAAGGATTGAAATGTGTAAAAATGGTGTTTAGGATCAAAATACAATAACCTAAAATAAGAGGGACAAAAGATGAAAAATTAATATTTGAGGAATCAAATGGAACTTTCAAGCTCTTTTGCGAAAGAGTCCTCTATTTCTTTCTTTATGTAAAATCTGGTCATTTATCACTCAATTTGTTTTTTTTGTTTTTATAAAAAACCTTAAACTCTATTTTGTAGAAATTATAGGTAATTTAACATCAAAACATTAGACAACACATTAGTTAAGAGATGAAAAGCATATCCAAATATAGTTAGGTGAGAAAAAAACTATGAAAACATTACTTTAGACGATGAGATTGAAAATAAATAAAATTTAGTTACCAAATTGCAAAGATTGTAAAATATAAGATACAAAATATAAATCATAATGAAAGAATATTGTTTAGCATGAACATGAGTTGTGCTCTTAAAACGATAAAAAGTATATTATTTTAGTGTGTATGTATAATAAATATTGCATAATATGACACTAAAGTAAATTATTCTCTCTTGATGGTGAAAGTTTAACAAAGTATTAAATAAAGTTCAAAATTGGTGTGCTTAATATGTGAATCTTTCATACTTGAAAGTATTTAGTTTTGTTGATTATGTTCATCTAGCCTCTGAAGACAAAAACAAGATTGATCTAAAGTTTAGAAAATATAACTTTATTAGATACGAAAATGATGAGTTTGGAAATCGATTTTGGGGTAAGGAAAAAAGAATCATTAGAAGTAATAATGTTATATATTCAATGAGATTATGATGTATAAGGATAAGGATGCAAAAAAAACTGTAATATGTGTGTACCTTAAATAAAAACAATTAATTATTCATTTCATACTAAGAAACAATCCTTAAAGATAGAAAAGAAAGGAACTATACGAGTAAAGTTCCTCATGCATTAATAATAAGATGTCATATATATGTTATAGTATGAACAAGACTAGACATTGAATATAATGTGGGAGGTGTAAGTAGATACATGAGTAATTTTGGTAAACAAAATTGGAAAGTAGTCAAGGAGATTTTGAGACATCTCATTTATTTTAAAAGTCTAGGCTTAAAGCTTCAAGATTATATAGATGTTTTTTTTTTTTTTATCAAATGTAAGTATATAAGAGAATAAAGATAAACCATGCTAGAAAACAAGCAAGTACAAGGATATACACAGACAGAGGAAAAAACCTCTAAGAGAGCAAAAAAAAACACGATGCAAGGAACATGCTCCTTTAACACCAAACAAAAACTAAGACGAAGCAACCAAACAGCAAAAATCCAAGCCCATCCGGAGGATCACACCACCAGGCCTGCAACCCAAAAAGACCCCAACAAGTCCAGCCCTAGTAAAATTATATATATAAACTAAAATGCAAAAGGCATCACCCTTTTATTGTGCAATTTGTTATTGTTCATACAAATTCAGTTCATTGTGGATTGCTACAGTAAAATTATCATTTTTCCCCCAAGATAAAAAAAATTTAGCCCTCGGGATCGGGGGCATTTCCGACATATCTACCCCACTAAACAACAAAAATTGTCGCCTGGAACCGGGGGTATTTCAGGATTTTCACCCCCGGTTTTTTATTGATATTGCTGGGTCCAGAAGGGTGTATGGGTAATTGACTAATTTTTTATTATTACTTTTTCCAGAACACTACAAGCGCGTCGTATGGACACTCCAACTGTGTTCCGCCTGCATGCGTCTTTAGGGCGATGGGTGCGGTGTCCTCCGTCAGTTAAAAATGGGCATTTACCGTGTCATCTGGTTCATCTCCATGTCCTCTAACTCCACACGCGGCAAGTGTGCTTCAAATGTAACCGTGTAATTGTCAGTGGATGATTTTTCTTTCCTTCCCTTTTCTCACTCCTACTGTAGAAAAGTACGGTATAGTCCCTCATATTTATATCAATTTAATTTTAGTCCCTCATGTTTTGATTTTATTTTTATTAGTGATTTTTCAATGGAAATTTTGATTATATTCAATTTGCCACTCAATTGAAATTGATTATATATAGTAAGTTTCAATTATGCCCTTTAATTGAATTTGTTCTAGTTTTATCCCCAAATTGAAATTGGTCATACATGCTATTTTTTTATTTCGGTCCTTATTATTTTAATTTGTTCAAAAATTACACTTTATTGATTTTTAAAATCCTTTTATTGTTTTTTTGTCCTGAAGTTTTAATTTGTTTCATTTTTATCCTTCAATTAGAATTAATTATATATTTTGTTTTTCATTTTGACACTTATTATTTTAATTTTTTGTATTAATTTTTATGGTTTTTTTTATCCTTCTTGGACAATGTTTATTTTTTATCCATATTTATGCATTTGTGTTTTTAGATTTTTTTTTATTTTTTGTCAGGCTTTTATTTTTATTATGTTCCGTTCTGAAATTTTAATTTATTTTGGTTACACTGTATTTAATTTTTAAACATTCATTTATTATTTTTCGATCCTAAGATTTTGATTTGTTGTAGTTTTGTCATTCAATTGAAATTAATTATATATATTGTTTTTCATTTTGGCACTTATTCTTTTAATTTTTTATTTAATATTGATTCCTTTTTTTTTCATCTTTCTTGGACAGTGTTTATTTTTTGTTTGTATTCGTTCATTTATACTTTTGGTTTTTGTTTTGAATTTTTGTCATTTTATTTTTTATTGGGGTTTTATTTTTATTCGGTTCAATTCTAAAATTTTAATTTATGTTCATGATCATTTTAAAATTAATAGTGCTCCATTTTTCTCTTTATCCTTTTTTTTTTTTTTGTTTTCTGTTATTTTTATCTGATTTTTGGATTAGATGATTTTATGATTTTTTTGTTTGCACAATAATAATGATAATTTTAGTGATTATTTTTTTTTGACAAAATATTTTACTTTTTTTTATTATTCAGGGCAATTTAATGTTTTTACTGTTTGGACAGTAATGTTGATAATAATTTTAACTGTTATAGTAATGATATTGACAGTAACGTGAGGATAAATTTTCAATTTATGTTTTTTCTTTTTCTTTTTGGAGATAAAAAATTAACTACTTTTTTTTGTTATTTGATTAATGTAGGTTCTTTCAGAATTTATATTTTGTTTGTTGTATTTAATTTAAATAGAATTATAAAATGAACTAATTTTAATACAAAGTATTAAATAATTCAAATATCCAAATCTTCTTGCTTTTTTTTTAAATAATAATGATAATTTTATATTGGTTATTTCATTGAAACCTACTAAACAGATAAATTTATATCCATTTATGATTCATATATTTTATAGAAAACTTGCACTTCATAAGATTTTTGTACAGATTTATTATTTTGCTCAAATTTATATTATAATAAAAAAATTATATATAATTAATATTTTTTGCGTTGAAAAAAATATGATTTCAGCTGCGACGAGGCGGGTGCCATGGCTAGTATATATATATATAAAAGGTGTAATATATACACGGATATATTTTTAGAAATTGAAATTGCCATTGTCATTGGTATATAAATATATTCAAATAACATGTAACCCTTGAAATTGACGTGGAAAAAGCTGAGTAATTAATTTATTAAATTACATATTTATTTTCTTTCATTTAACTAAACTGTAAGATCAAATATTAACCAGGGAGGAATTAAAATGTCAAAATTAGTGGGGTATTCTTCTGCATTAATTATATCCTTCTTTTCCTAGACATTTGTCGAGCATGAAGAAAAGATAATCAATACAGATGACATGTTTTGTGCTGATATATCAAATCATATTCTATTTCATTTTCAGACATTAACCTCCTAAAAGCTTTAATTGTGATGATGATACTACCACCATGTCCTTTCTATTACAGAAACATTATCGTAATTAATCTTGAAAATGATTTGGGCAGGTAAGGCTTGATTTATTGTTTCAGCATGACATCTCTACTTCCATGAATTTTATATTATAAAAAACAATCTAAAGATAATGGATTTCTCCGTAGTCTATATCATAAAATATTATTATTTTTTTATCCTTTAACATAAATTTAATTGAAAATTGACTTTTATAATTTTTTCAAATTATTTTTTATAAGATTATATAAGTTTTACTATCTGGATTATAAGGTTTAGTTAGTTAATTCAATTGACTCAAGTGTTTTTCTCTTTTTCTAATTAATATTTTTTTAATTTTATTCTTCAATATTGAGTTGTTTGAGATATCACCTTTATTATTTATTTTAACTTTCTGTCAATGAGATTATTTGCATCTTATTAATATGATCACAACGCAATTATCAGGTGCGTGCTTTACCACTGAGCTAACATCTCGCCATGTGGGCCTCCCATCGGGGCCGCTATGTCAAAAGTGAGAGAAACCCTATCCATCTCTTTCCTTTTTACATCCCCATGTCGTTGTGTAGGGGGGACTGAAAAGGAGATCCTATCAACTTGTTCCAACCTAGGATTAATTTATTCTTGATTTTTATGAATATTATTGTGAAATGTTTGAATTGTTAAGATATAAAGCCATCAAAGATTTTTTTATAAGATGAAATAAGTTTGGAATCAATATCTTATGATGGAATTAGAAGGATGAGTTGCAACAAGTTTAACTGAGGTGTGATAATTTGGTCATGGTGTAAGTTTTTATGCTTTTTTTACTTTGTTGCAGTTGTATATTAACTGATCAAATAATAGAATTACTTTGTATATGACTTTATTGTGAAGAAGTGTTAAAAAACCATTGTTTTTTCAAATGAAATTATTGTATTTTCCTTGCAATTTTAGATGCGTACTATTATCCAATAATCGATAAGTATTATCCTTAAATCATTGAATGAATAATATAATAACTTCAAATGCAACTTTATTTTTGTTGTGTAAAATATTTTCATGATATATTACTTTTCCTTGTAATCTTGGTTTTGTGTTAATTTGTTTTTATTATTCATGAATCAACTTAGGATAAACAAACTATCACTAGGCATTATCTATAGATAATTTAATGGATAACATAATCATTTAATACATGATTTTATTTTTATTATTGTACAATAATTTCAAGTTATGATATTATTCCCTAAAATTATCATGTGTATTAAATGTTTTTACACTTAAATAAACGTAGGATAAATGAATCATCATTGAATGTTAGATAGGTTGTTTTTCATGATGGGTAATATAAGTGATTAATAATTGACTCTTTATTTTGTAAATAATAAAAAATTTAATAATTTCTCCTTTCATTTATTTTATTTAGACCACCTTTTAGAGCTATTAGTATACCTATCCTATCAATTGTCTCAATAAGCAAAGTCATATTGACTTTAAAAATGATAAAACATAAATATTTGTAAGACTTTACAATAAATATGTAATTGTAAATATTATTCATAAATATTCAATTGTTAGTTGAATATGAATTCTTTATACTCATTTGATGTGAGTGTGGAATTATTCTTGTGTTTTTATTTTTTAGACACTCTTATTTGATGTTCTGAATGAATTTAAGCTTAATCGATATGATCCCACATAAACCTATTAAGTTTGAATGGTGCTCAATAGGCTTATTCAAATATTTAACAAGCTTATTCCTGTTATTTATTCACCATGTTTTTAGATCTAATGCTTGTGTTTCAAAAGTGAAGATCGAGACGTATTTTTTAGTACAGGTCTCAATCCCTATTTTAGGCTATAATAGTTTTTTGCTTTTAATAACAAACACATATATACCAATTTAGTTAAACTATTATCATATAAACACATTAGGTACCTATGTCATTAAAGAAAAACATGAAACAACATATCTTAAGTAGAATCATAAGTGGAATGTATAAGATGTTTACCATATTTCTTATTACATAATTTGTCCTTTACTTATAACTTTTAATATTCAATTTCTACTAAACTAGGTGACAATTTGTTTTTGTATATATATATATATATATATATATATATATTTCATTGAGATGTTCTAATGATAAATATTAAAGTACTTTATGTTAAGTAGATATAAATATCATAAAGTATAATTACATAAAATATAAAATTATAAATTTGAATCCCAAACAGCCAAATATATATTAACTATAAAACATGTTTTACTTTTAGAATGCACGAGCGGTATCCCCGTGCGATGCGGCGGGTTTTTTTTATCTATGTAGAAAATTGATTGCTTTTATATGTATTTTATTTTATTATTTTGATATTTAGTTAGTATAATTATATTTAAAAATACTGATATGAATTTTTGTCCTTCAAAAAATCAAAAGTCATTTTTCCTCTCTCTCAATATATTTTTAGGCGATAATATTCAATAAATATCAGACATATTAGAAATAAAAATATTGTGATTTGTTTTTAAAATATAAACTTAATTTTTTTGTGTGCTATAATTATTTATTTGCCGTCTAAAAAGAACAGTCTAATGAAAACGGGAAGTGACTTGTATATTTTTTAATTTGACTTGTAGATAATGCAGGTAAATTTGTCAACCTTTTTTTTTAGATGTTTATTTTTCCCAGTAATATTAGATCTAAAATATTAAAAATGAAAACATTGGAAATTCTTGTAAAGAAATCAACCTAAATAAAAGAGCACAAAATTAAATTTTGAAGCCAATATTTTTTTGATATAAGATTTATTAATCATATTATTATATTAAATATATTTAAGAAAACATGATATGAATTTCTGTCCTTAAAAAAATCCTAAGTCAGTTTTTTCTCTCTCTCAATATATTTTTAGGCGATAATATTCAATAAATATTCAAACATATAATTATTTTACATATTTTAATTTGACATAAATATACAAATATATAATTAATTTGACATAATTTCCATAATATATTTAATTTAAAGGATAATCTTAGGCTATTTTGTTCTCTCTCTCTATATATTCTTAGACGATAATATTCAATAAATATTAGAACATATAATTGGTTTGATATATTTTAATTTGATATAAATACACAAATATATAATTAAAAAGTCAAAACACTGCAAATTTATTTCAAGAAATAAACTTAAACAAAAGAGCACACAATTTAATTTTGAAACCAATATTTTTTTTATTTTATAAGATTTATTAATCTTATTATTATATTAAATGTATTTAAGAATACTGATATGAATTTCTGTCCTTAAAAAAATCATAGGTCATTTTTCCTCTCGCTCTATATATTTTTCTTGAGTTCCATTTTCTCCCTAGCAATATTAGATCTGACACATTAAAAATAAAAATATTTAAATTTTTTCTAGAAATAAACTTAATTATTTTACGTGCTATAATGACTTATTTGCCGTCTAAAAAGAACATGAATCAAAACGGGAAGTGACCCGTATATTTTTTAATTGTAGATAACCTATGTAAATCTGTAATTTTTTTTAGTTTAATTTTCCCCCCGGTAATATTATATTTAAAATATTAAAAATGAAAATATTGCAAATTTGTTTTTAAGAAATAAACTTAAACAAAAGAGCACCAAATTTAAATTCAAAGGCAAATTTTTTTTTATAAGATTTATTAATTATATTATTATATTAAATGTATTTAAGAATATTGATATTAAATTTTTTTTAAGGAAAAAATCCTAGGTCATTTTTTTTCTCTATATATATATTTATAGGCGACAATATTCAATAAAATTTTTTTTATGTTATTTGAGTAATTTATTATATTCTTATATAAAATACATTTAAGAATACTGATATTAAGTTTTTTTTATTCAAAAAATCCTATGTCATGTTTTCGTCTTCCCTATATATATTCTTATGCGATAATATTCAATAAATATTAGAACATATAATTAATGATAGACTAAAAATATTCAAAAAACTTTAACTAAAGATAAAACAAAAAAATAAAATAAAAATTAGCATTGATATTATTATTATTATTATCATTGTTAGCATTTAAAAAATATTTGTGATTTAATAATAATAATAATAATAATAATAATAATAATAATAATAATAATAATAAATTATATTATTATTATTATTATTATTATTATTATTATTATTATTATTACATTTAAAAAAATATTTATGATTTTTTTAAAAAATAATTTTCAAATGATTACTACCAGGAATAAAATTTGAAGACTAAATAAAAAGAAACCCCAACAAAAGAAAAGATAAAAGAAATATCCAAAACCAAATTAAAGAAAATATATACATGAACTTGTACAATAATAGGGAATAATGCATCAATATATAAATAATAATAAAGGAAATCAATTTCAAAAGAACAATTAAAAACATAAGGCCCAAAATAACAATAAGAGATATAATTAATTTAAAGTGAAGGATTAATTTGATAACAATTAATACTTTTGTACCAAAAATATTCAAAGATTTAAAAGGAAAAAAAATTAAAAGAAGAGGGACTGAAATTAAAGTGCAATATATAATGAATTTGAAATGAAGGACAAAATTGAAAACAATATAACCTGCTGCACTAAAAAAATTTAGGGATCTAATAGAAAACCGAAAAATTCAAAGAAGAAGGACTGACATGCAAATTGCATATATATCAATTTGAATGAAATAATGAAATTGAAAGAATTCAAAACTTGGATTATAGAAATCAAACAAAAGCCAAGGGACTGAAATGCATGCACAATAACTCGGGGGACTGATATTGATTCCGGCGCTGAGGAGAGAGAAAAGAGGACGTAAACGTTCAACCGACTATATGAGCCTCCACGTCGATATTTGAAGAGCACGCGCCACTCCATGAGATTCAGGGAAGGGTTGCGAATCGTTTTCACCAGCGGCGACAAAATTTTAACCGTCGTAAGACGCCGCACGCGCCGCCTGAATTGACCGAGGTCACAAAACACGCCGACGCGCCTGTAAGGCCTCCTGACAGCGCTGACGCAAGGGCACAGTAACGTCGTGGTCAATTACTAAACCACCCCTGCGACGAATTGATGGATTTTGTCATTTCGGGGGCTACGAACGTCATAACACATTCTCAAAAATATTAAAAAAAAAGTTCTGGCGGACCGGACCGGTTCGTACGCGTGCAATTACAACCGTAGCCCTCAGCCGAAAATGTGTTTTTGTCTTATTAGCGGGGGTCCGAGCATCATTACACTGTTCACATCAGGAAAAAAAAAATAGGGTGGACGAACTCGCGCGACGCACGGAGGACAAAGCTCGCGTCGACAGTGACTTTGAGTGTGTGTGAACAATAATATCCGTTTTGTTTTAGTGTATTTGTTAATGTGAAATACTTAACGAAAAAGGATACAATGTATATTGTTAATATAATAAATCTTACCAAAAATAGATGAAAATACCCTATAGAAAAAGCATATATGAGAATATCAAATACAAAATTTAAAATAAAAATAAGAAATAAAAACAAAACAAAATATATTAACTGTTGAAACAAAAAATGTTATATAATGAATTTCATAAATATTACCAAATTCTTAACAAATATAATAAAATTATCTAAAAACACAATCATTTTAAAACGATATATATAAAAAATTAATTAAACATGCAGGCTTTTTAGATGCCTTTGTTACATAAAAAACTTAAGTGTAAAATAAAAATATTCTGAGCACATCTAATTAAATAAATAAATAAAATTATTAACGATAACTAAAAATATAACTTGAAAAATCAAGAGGTAAATATAAATCAAAATATTTGATATTGCAACATAGATCATTTACCTGACTGTATTTAATTACTTTGTTTATTAAAATTATTATTTTTATTTAGTCAAATTATAGTTGAAATAGACACACACATAAAATTGATAAAAAAGAGAAAAATATATTAAGCAAGGTAGCACTTATTAGAAATACTATCCAAAAGTAAATATTTTTTTATTTTTAAATATAAATTTTATTTATATAAAATATATAAAAATGATAGATGAATTAAAATAATTTCTTGTAAAACTAAACACATACAGAATTATTAAAACAAATCACTTTTAAAAAGAAAGCTAAAAAAATAAAATAAAAACTAGACAAAAGAGGTACTAGTTTAAATATAAAATAAAAGGTTATTTAAAACATACATATTAAGAAAGCATCAATTTTGTTTTTTAAAAAGAAATCAGTTGTTATTGGGCCTAGCTTGCATGTCTGGCCAATTTTTAAAAGAGCTTATGCATGTGGGCTCATAGTTTTTTTTTAAAAAAAAATTAACTGGGTAGAGGACTCCACCCCAAATATTTTTGAAAAGAAAAGATCAAAACAAGATATATTGTTTTTTGGCTTTTTAATTAATTGTTTAGCCCAAAATACCTAAAATGGAGCCTAAAATCTTGATAAATTGATTTATAACTTTAAACTTCTCCAAAATTTAGTTATAGTTTTTAGGAAATTTTAATGTAAAATTACACCTAAATAAAATAGTGCTGACCAAATGGGACTTGGTGTGTATCGAGGTTGACTATTATGGTTGTTGACAAAAATGACTTTTCTATTAGAATTTAATGACCTTGTCAAAAAATCAGGTCCACCAAATACCTAGAGTTAAACCTGATTTTTAATTTGTTGACTTTTTTTCCTATTCTTTTCAAAACAAAATTATTTTTATTGTCTTAAAAAAAGTACTGTTGGGTCAACCCAATTTCACCGCTGTAACTGTACATAACTACATATCTGTTGATGGATGATTTGACCATGTACATTGACTTATAAAACCATGACACATGTCCTGAAAATTCATTTAATAGGGTAATTAAGACAATGCTGGACCATGTGCAAGGCTGAGGCTGGCAGTGGCCAAGGAGAAATGAAAATGAAGGTGGATCCCCTTGATGAGAAATTTGCTCCGGCCACCACACACGCTAACATTTAAGTTCTCTATCTTAGCTATTTTTTTATGGGACCTCTGTTTTGTCGTTTTAAAATTGTTTTTCAAATTATTTTTAAAAAAAAAATAAAATTATTTATAAAAATTTAATTTAAAATATAAAATAAAATTCTTTTTTTTTCAAAATATACTATCAGGATAAAGTGTCAACATTTGTTGGCAGGGGTAAGTTTCTAACTTCTTCTGCTTTTTGGAAAAAAAAAAAAGTGTTTAATTATAAGAGTACATCTTTTTTTGTTTTTTTAGCATTCTAGCTTTACTTTCAACCGTCAGATCTTTATATTAATTGTTGGTACGTCCCTTAAAGTTGGGACCATTTTAAATATGCGGGTAGGATCGGAACATGTTTTAAATGAGAGTAGAAGAGGATTCTAATGGCATTAACTAATAAGCTAAATCATGTCGTAAAAATATTATTTATCCAGACTCATTTTACTTTGAATTGAAACAATTGTTTCATTTATTATTATTATTATTATTATTCGCTTTGCCTACCTGTCTATCTTCTCCACTCTCTTCTCTTATAAGCAAACAACAAATCTCTTTCCTTGTAATTTATAATAGGCCTCGTTGTTTTTGGCAACACAAGGGCCCGTAGACTGAGTAATGAATATGCATGAGTAGAATTGGAGCAAGTTTTCAAATTAATTGCTACTATACAAGTGCGTTGTTGATGATGGGGCATGAATATGGTTATGATTCCTTTGCAAAATACAAAAGGCCAGTTGTGCGTATCAATTTATATGACAAATACAAAGATAATATGAATAAAGCTTTGTTTTTATATATATAAAAAATTCAGATAGTGATATATTGGATTGAAATGAATTTTATTGTTTAATTTGTCAAATTCACGACCTAAATCATGAATTCTACTGGTTTTTATAACTTTGTTTTTAATCTATTTTTTTTAAAAAAAGTATTCAAAAACATTTCCAGGGCAATTTCAAAATATTTGTGATTTTCTTGCGTATTTTTCTTGCAATTTTGTTAAATATCGGGTCATAGACATATACTGTAAGATGTGAACCCAATACAAAACACATGATTTTCCTCAAAAATTCAAAATAAATAAATTCCTATTTTAAAAAACAAAACATTTTGTATCTTTAATATGTTTTTAAAAGAATATGAATATTGTAATCAGTTTATGATTATTTGTTAAAGTTTGAACAAAGTATCAAAAATCATTTACCAATTATTTGGTTCACTTTTGTATTTAAAATATTTGGATTTAGCCATAAAACTATATTGTAGAGTATACCCTTATGTATTAAAGATAAAAATAAAATAAATATGATACTAAAACTTAAGTTTTAGAATGTTTAGGTTTTAACCAAACTAATTATTATGAAAATGATCCATGAGGTTCCCTAACAATATTCATCTATCTTAAAAAGCAAATGAGTTTTCCGCTACTGATGCATCATGATAAAAAAAATATTCCAAATAAAATTAATAAAACAATCATAATAATTTGACTCTTTTTTTTTTTTTTGTCAATTCTACATGTTTAAATGTCAACCTCTTTATAAGTCCAATATTTATACAACAATATTTGTCATTCACTCTCATGAATTATTTGAATATTGCCTAAATTCTTTTACATTTAGTAAACTAGTTATTAAATCTCTAAATGCAAGCGAATACATATTTATTTTTTCAAGTTTTGCATGAAAATGAGATATGATTTTATTTATATTTTTGAGAGACTTGGCCATATAGAATCAAAATAGTTTTTTTTTCTGTGTTAATTATTTTTTTATCATATATTTTAAGCAAAATAAAAATAAATGAATAAACAAAAAGAAAAGGCAACACACATATTGTCTTCTTCGTTTTCAATATATTACTCACACACCTACAAATCACACATTTTTAATGACAACAAAAATTCAAAATTGTTCTTCCAAAAGGTTGGAAAGATTGTCGAATTCAAGATTGTTGGAATCCTTTTTTTGACACGACACAAAAAATATAATGTAAAATCGGATCTTAAAATCAAAAGTATATATTTTTTTTACTATATATTGACAATTTCAGCTAATAAATTAAGTTACATTAAAATCTGATAAAGAAAGTCACTAATATTATAATCATTAGTAATCTGAATAAATAAAAAAAGATAAATAGTATAAATCAATAAATCAATGACATAAACAAACTCAAAAATCAAAATTTTCAATACTGACAAACTATTAAATGATTGTAAGTACACAAAAACCCCACGACAACTTGATTGTTCTCATCATAACAAGTCAAAATGAACATCTTTTAGGTTGCAAGCTATTGAATCTAAATTAATAATTAGCTAATATAAGTCTAATAATTAAAATAAACTATTAAACATTGTTTAATGCACCATAAAAAAATTAAATTATAAATATTTTTTAACATTAAAAAAATAAATAAAATATAATAATAATAAAATGAAAATCTTCATTCCAAAATTCTTCCATGTAGTCTAAATATTTAATTTTCATAAATTTCTGGTAGATTTCAGTCATGATTTCAAACATATAGTTCTCTCTCGTATGAATAAATTACTGAGTTTATCATATATATTTGAAAAATATTGAGATATATAGTTTCTCTCTTTATCTAGAATCGCAATAAAATTTTATTTGTAACTCCAGATGTGTCCAAAACAATATATGAATATCTAGTTTGATAAATTTGACAAGATTCATCTAGTAACTTTGAATCTCTGAAATAATATATTTCTGAACTTTGTTTAATATAATAATTTAACAAAATATATTTTTATATATCTAATATTTTCCTATAAATTTCAACTAAATCCAATATATAGTTTGAAAGATATGTTTGATTTCACAAAATTATTAATAAATATTATAATATCAAATTTAAAACTAACTTGGTTATTCATATTAGAAATTTAGTAAATTAGAAAAATCAAACTAATTTTACTGATTTTACAAGATTTAAGTCTGATATTACTAGTTTTGGATTTTAGTTAATCTTAACAAGTAAATACATATTGATCGGTAAAATCATAAGATTGAGTAAAGTCCCAAATTTAACAACCTTGTTTGAACCGCTAGAAGTGTGGTGGTGTGTGGATTTACATGTCGCTACTACTGGGGGAGGGTAAACTTTTGAATTGGAAGCGCCTCGATCTTCTTTTCACTCCTACACTGTCAATGACACCCACCGCTACTTGAGAAGGAGATCACCTTAAGGTTTGGTTATCTCTCATCCTCATTTTTTATGTCGGTGGTGAGACTCACCTTCATTTATTAAAACAAAGAAAAACCACAACCACAATCAATTTATTCCATCCTTGTCATCTACTTCGTTTTTAATCTTGGTTTATTGGTTGATGACTAATCCATGATGGTCGATTTGGTGGTTGGTAATTGTGAGAAGGTATCGGTTGTGTCGCTGTTGTCGGGGTGGTGTTGTTGGTTATGGCTTCCTTGGGGGAACTCGATACCATTGATGGTGTTAGAGCAACTCCAACGCTTATGCCATCCGGAGAGCCAAAAGCCAAAAAATATACTTTTAATATTTTTTATCAATTTTTTTCAGCTCCAACGAGTGTACTATCCAAGCAGCCAAACTAACTCTTCCCTCCCTCGTATGCTATTTATAGCATCTTTGAACAAGAAAGCCAAAACATAAATAACTTACTCCTATTAATTGTATAATTAATTGCATAATTATATATTCTTGTGTATATAACCCTTCAAACAATGTTATTTTTTAAAACAAGTTCTTAACCATGTTATTTACTTTGAAATAAAATAACAATAAACACGGTTAAGAACCTGTTCAAATCAATTTATTGGTGAAGTATTTTTTTAAAAGCAATTATTTAACTATATAAATTACTCCTATTAATTGTATAATTAATTGCATAATTAAACTATATATAAATAATTTCACTATATTTAAAATAATATAAAAAAATAGCTCTCTAAAATATTTATTGTTATTTTTATTTTTCAAAAAATATCCCAAAAATAGGGTCAAAATATATATAGCAACACGTATAACCCTTCAAACAATGTTATTTTTTAAAACAAGTTCTTAACCGTGTTATTTACTTTGAAAAAAAAACCCTCATGTTTTTAGTTTTAAGTAATTTACTTGGTTTTTACATTTTAGCATATATTAAGAAATTGAAGACATATTATAAACAATTATAATATTTTTAAAAAACTTTTGGTCTGGTTAGATTTAGATTTTTTAAAGTTAAAATTGGTAAATTAAAATTGGTAAATTAAAATTGAATCAAATCAGTTTAAATTAAAAAAAAATACAATAAAAAAAACTTTCTATTCTTCTGGTTTAATTCAAATTTTTTGATAAGATTTTTTTTTGGTGAAATGAGAGAAGGAAAAACTTAGTTAAAGTCAAAAAATAAAACCTAAAAACAAAGGTATTATTTTTTTGTTTTTTTATATTATCCTAACAACTAAAAGAGATCAAGGCTGTACTGTTCATCCACACTCATTGCACTGTGGACGGTAACAATGCATCCTTGATCTCACATTATATTGCAATGCATTTTCGCACCTATTGCATCTGCCAAAAGCTGCCTGAAATAATTTCCATTCCACTGGTCGTTGTCTGTCCAAGAAAAATTGCCTTCAAAATACTTTTTATTCTTTTTAATTAAAAGCTAAAGAAAAATAAGAGTCAAATAAAACTGCTAGATAAATTTGTTTGTAGATAAGCTACTTACAGGAGGGACAAATATGTTGATGCTAAAGTCAGCTTACGTGGACTACATGAAGAAAGAAGGAAAAGACTTGCGCACTGTCAACTGTCATTGTAACAGAATTAGTTGTAATACATCACAAGTGTATTTGACTTTTGTAGACAGTTACAAAGTAGTTACAAGTAGTTAAAACTTCATGTATTGCATGCTCTACTCATACTATATAAATGAGCATTTTGTCAAATAGTTTATAAGCAATAAAAGAATATACGAAGTTAGTGAAGTTGTGACTCATCTTTTTTCCTCTCTAAACCTGATCTTCTTCTTCTTCTCATCTCCCATAAATTACCCAAATAAATAACCTGCAACAATCAATTAAAACAGAAGTTAATTGAAAAACACAGAATCAAATATGGTATCAGAGCAAGCTTGATCAACAAGGAACGGGCGTAATCAATTTGTGAACTTACAGCAGTGAGTATGTAAAGACCCGAATTTTTTTTATATATATATATGCATAATACCCATACATCATGATCCATATTCATTCTTATCGGTAAACATTATCCATACAATAAACATTCCATTAAAGAAAATAAGATTCGCATAAACGTACAATATTACAGTTTTCATAACTAAAGTTTTTTGATTAGAAATATACATACATGGATAAGGGTTTACGTTCTTAATCTACTGATGGAATTTCAGATTTACACAAAAAGATTTTACAAAATTATGCATTCCATACATTGCTTCATCCTAAAAACAACTTAGTTTCGAATGCAATCTACGTGGTTCTTTACCAAAAGTAGGTCCCCTTTTGTATTAGGTTCCCTAAACCTCACGTGACTGTGACGTCCCTACAGTAGCACAAACATTTAATGAAATACAATTACTTAATATTAGTACTAAATTATTCTAACCAAATGACCAATCGGTTAAAAAGACACTATTAAGTTGAAATTTTATGTATATACATAGTGCAATTTAATTGTAAAATTTATAGGGACTCTATTCCTTTTTTTCGAGCAACATTATCATTACTCCGAATATTATTTTAAGACACTCATATCTGAGGTCAAACATTCCTCCCCATGACCCTTCTTTATGGACGCTGTTAGACGAAACTAACCATTCTTTTATTTCGGTCATCCTTTCGGATGTCATTAGCCGTAGCTAATCAATCATTTACCCAGCCATCCTTTTTGGACGCCATTAGTCGTAGCTAATCAATCATTTATTCCGGCCATCCTTTCGGATGCCATTAGTCGAAGCTAATCAACCATTTATCCTAGCCATCCTTTTTGGATACCATTAGCCGTAGCTAATCAATCATTTATCCCGACCATCCTTTCGGACGCCATTAGCCATAGCTAATCAATCCTTTATCCCGGCCATCCTTTCAGACGCCATTAGCCGTAGCTAATCAATCATTTATCTCGGCCTTCCTTTCGGATACCATTAGCCGTAGCTAATCAATTATTTTTCATATTTACACATTCATTAATCTAGTATAAACCTCATCGGATTTGTATAATATTCAATTTAAAATACTTCTTACATGACGTAAGAATGGAGAGATATAAATCACTTACTTGCTTTACTTCGGGTTGTTCCTGTCTGGTCGATGGTTCAATCCCGACTGCTCCGCCTGCGACATTAATGTCTAACAATTAGTATACTTCTATTTTTCAATTTCACATTCGTCAATATACTTATTTCAACAAATTTCAGCCGAACAAGCTTACAATTTTCAGTAAAATTTACCAACAATTTTCATCATGAACCCATAAATTTTCCAGTGCAATACACACATAAAATTTCAGCAACATTACCCATCAATTCTCATCCTAAGTCCACTTTTTCCAGCCCAATTTACTCATGAAAATTTCAGCAACATTACCCATCAATTTTTCATCATAAACCCACATTTTCCAGCACAATTTATACATGAAAATTTCAGCAACATACTCATCAATTTTTCATCATAAACCCACACATTCTCCAACACACTTCACACATGCAATTTCAGCAAATTTCAGTACATATTCATTCAAAAATTCCCACAAAACCCCCATGAATGTCGGCAGCCTCCCTTAAACAAGAAAAATCAGCCCCCCTTTCACATAATTTGTTAATTTCTTTTTTTCTCTTCCATATAATTTCTTTGTTCTCTCAATTCATTTTGTTTCATCTTTTAAGAAGAAAAAGAAAAGAAGAGAGTCTCATGACACTTACTTATCGTATCTCACTATTTTTTTTTTGAAAGCTTTGATATTCTTCTTCCTCTTCTTGGCTACGTCTACTATTTTCTCTAGGTCTCAACTTCCCACACACATTCACAAAGTCCTCTCCTTTAATATTAGCTTAGGGTTCAGCTGTGAAGAGAAGGAAATGGGGTGGGAAGAGAGGGGATTGGTTCGGCTAGGAGGAGGAAAATTAGGTGGGAAGAGAGAAGATTGGTTCGGCTGGGAAGAGAAGGAAATGAGGTGGAAAGAGAGAAGATTGGTTCGGCTGGGAAGAGAAGGAAATGAGATGGGAAGAGAGGGGATTGGTTCGGCTGGGAGGAGGAAAATTGGGAGTTGTGAAGAGAAGAGATGGAGGGTGACGGGAAAGAGAGAAAAAATCCCACTCCCTCTCTCCTCCTTGTATTTATATTCATGAAATGAGGGGGTTGTTTGGGGTTTGGGTTAAATATGTTCTAATCCTTATTTCGCTCAATCTAAAACCGGTTTTGCTCTTCTTCTTTTCCCTCTTTTTTTTTAACAAAACGAATTTGTCTTCATTTCCTATATATATATAATGTTTTTCTCTCGGGTGTTTACAGAGTAGAGAAGAACAAAAATGGTGTCAAGTGGTGATCTTAGAGCACCATAGTTCAATGGTGAGAATTATGAGTATTGGGCTGTTAAAATGAAAACAATCCTCATAGCTTATGATCTATGGGATGTGGTTGAATGTGGTGATACATCAACAAAAGTATCCAATGAAAATGATAGTGGAGAAACTTCTGGTTCAAAAGACAAGAAACCTGAATCAGGAGAAACTGCTGCAGAAACTAAGGAAAAGAGGATCAAAGATGTCAAGGCTTTAAGCATTATCCAAGGAGCCTTGACTGGTGATATTTTCTCCAGAATTAGAAATGAAGAGACAGCAAGAGGAGCCTGGAATCTGTTGAGAAGAGAATACAGAGGAGATGAAAATGTTAGGGAAGTGAAGTTGCAGGCAGTAAAGGCAAAATTTGAGCATATGAGAATGTCAGAGGGAGAAAGCTTAGATCATTACTTGACTAAGTTTTTTGGAGTGATAAATGACTTGAAGTCTCTCGGAGAAGAGATAACTGAACAAAGGATAGTGCAAAAGACCTTGATGAGTCTTAGCAGAAAATACAGGTCCATAGTCTCAATTATTGAAGAAACAAGAGACTTGAAAACACTTAGAAGTGAAGAGGTTATTGCTTCAATTAAAGTGTATGATAGAAGGGAAGATATGCATGATGATAGAGATAGAGAAATGCATACTGAGAGAGCTTTCACTAGTCTCAGAATTGGAGGGAGTAGTTATGCTCAGAATAAGAAGGGCTCACAAGGCAGAAGTTATCCAAAATTGCAGAATCAAAATAGAGGTTTGCAACTTGGAGTCAAGGTGCAAGTTCTACTAATCTGCAAAATAATAACTGGAATCATAAACCAGGAATGAGCTACAATAGTTCATTCAATCCTCAACATAGAAGTGCTAGTAGCATTCAAACAAGCATGAAGCCAAAATGTAATACTTGTCAGAAATTGCATTTTTGGAATCTGCAGATTCAAAGGCAAGCCGAGATGTGGAAAGTGCAACAGGTTTGGTCATAATCAAAATGATTGTGAACTAAATAGACAATTGGCTAATTGTGCAAAGGAAGAAGATACAACTGTGGGAACCATGTTCTATGCCTGCCATGCAGCAAGTGTTCAAGAAGAAGATGTTTGGTTTGTGGATAGTGCATGTAGTAATCACATGACTTCACAAGAAACTAAGCTGATTGATATAGACAGATCAGTGACCTACAAGGTAAAAAATGGGGTCTGGGGATCTTGTTCAAGTTGCAGGGAAGGGGACACTTGTTGTGGACACAAGGCAAGGTGTAAGGCATATCAAAGAGGTACTGTTGGTGCTTGGTTTAGATGAAAATCTGCTAAGTATAGGGCAGATGATGGAGCATGGGTACTACATTTTGTTTGGGGGAAATCAAAGCCATGATATGTGATGATGAAACACTTACCAATGTTATAGCAAAGGTGATCATGAAGGGCAATAGGTGTTTTCCACTCACACTTGAAACCTTAGCACCTGCAGCAAGAAGAGTAACAGTTGTTGAAGATTCTTGGCTGTGGTATAGAAGGTTTGGACACTTAAATTCTGACAGTTTAAAGAAAATACAGCAGATGGATATGGTTGCAGGACTGCCAATGTTGACAGATGTGAATTCAGTGTGTGAGAGTTGTGTGTTTGGGAAGCATAAAAGGCAACCATTTGATAAAGAAGGCAGCTGGAGAGCAAGCCAACCCTTGAGCTAGTTCACACAGATTTATGTGGACCTATGCAAAGAGAATCAAATGGAGGTAATAGGTATTTTATTACCTTTATTGATGATTTTTCTAGAATATGCTGGGTTTATTTTGTTAGAAACAAATCAAATGCTTTGAATATATTTAGAAAGTTCAAAACATTTGTTGAATTGCAAAGTGGGTTTAAAGTGAAGAAGTTGAGGAGTGATAGAGGTGGAGAATATACCTCTTTGGAGTTCCAAAAATTCTGTTCTGACAGTGGGATAGAAAGGCAGCTAACAATTGCCTATTCTCCACAGCAAAATGGAGTTGCTGAGAGGAGAAATAGGACTATTTGTGAAATGGCTAGATCAATGATGAAGGAGAAGCAAATACCTATTGAATTTTAGATTGAGGCTGTTAACACAGCCGTGTACCTTCAGAACAAAAGTTTTACTACTTCAGTCCCAAAGAAGACACCTTTTGAGACCTTTACAGGAAGAAAACCTGGTGTAAGACACTTGAAAATATTCGGGTGTGTGTGCTACACTCATATTCCAGACCAGTTAAGGCAGAAGTTTGATGATAAAGCAGAATATGGTGTGTTTATGGGGTATGGGCACTGTGAGAAAGGTTACAGAATATATATTCTGAAATCTAAGAAGATTGTGTTGGCTAGAAGTGTTGTGTTTGATGAAAATAGATTGCATGCATGGAAAAATAAGAATGAAGAGCATGAGAGTTTTATTCCTCAAGAACTACTGGTTCAGTATAATTCTCAAGCAGTACATGATGAAGGAGAGAATGCAACAAATGATGATGTCTCAATGGAAGTGGCAGAAAACATAGATGATAATGAGGATAGCAGCAGCTCAAGTTCAGAAGTTGATACATTAACTCCAGTGAAAATTAGAACATTAGAGGACATATATGCAAGATGCAATGCAAGCATGATAGAGCCTGAAAATTACACAGAAGCAGCTGGAGATAAAGCTTGGCAGAATGCTATGAAAGATGAGTTAAACATGATTGAGAAGAACAATACCTGGGAGTTGGTAGACAGACCTGCAAACAATCCATTCATAGGAGTTAAATGGGTGTTTAAGACCAAACTTAACCTAGATGGCACAATCAACAAACACAAGGCAAGGCTTGTGGCAAAAGGGTATGCACAAAAGCCAGGAATTGATTACAATGAGACCTTTGCACCGGTGGCAAGGTTAGATACTATCCGAACACTGACTGCACTTGCAAGTCAGAAGAAATGGAAGTTATTTCAGTTGGATGTTAAGTCAACATTCGTAAATGGAATGCTTGAAGAGGAGGTGTTTGTTGAACAACCCGAGGGGTTTATTGTGCAGAGAGCAGGTCACAAGATGTACAAACTACATAAAGCTTTATATGGGCTTAAACAAGCCCCTAGAGCTTGGTATAGTGAAATTGATACCTACCTTACAATGAGTAAGTTCAAAAGAAGTACAAGTGAACCTACTCTATCTACTAGAGTTGACAGTGAAGGAAATCAGCTTATAGTATCAATTTATGTGGATGATATTGTGTACACAGGAAGTAGTGAGATCATGTTGACTGAATTTAAGAAAGAAATGATGCTGAGATATGAGATGACTTACCTTGGTCTTCTCCACCATTTTCTGGGCATGGGTTTGATACAAACTGATCAAGGCATCTTCATCAATCAAGGCAAGTATGCAAGGTCATTACTTGTGAAATTTGGGCTTGCTGATTGCAAACCAGTTTCAATACCACTTGCTACTGGTGAGAAACTGAAAAGAGAAGATGGGAGTGAGTTAGCCGATGAAAGCTTGTGCAGAAAAAATTGTGGGGAGCTTGTTGTATTTGACAGCAACAAGGTCTGATTTAATGTATGCTGCAAGCTTGTTGTCCAGGTTTATGAATCAGCCAACAAAGAAACACATAGGGGTTGCAAGAAGGGTGCTTAGATATCTCCAAGGGAACCCTTGATTATGGAATAGAAAATGCAAAGCAAAAATCAGTAACACTCATGGGATTTTGTGATGCAGATTGGGGTGGAAATGAAGATGATAGTAGAAGCACTTCTGGATATGCATTTGGGTTTGGAAGTGGAGTTTTTTCATGGGCTTCGATGAAGCAAAACTCAGTTGCATTATCAACTGCAGAAGCTGAATATGTTTCAGCTTCTGAAGCAACTGCTCAAGTGATGTGGTTGAGAACCATACTTGATGATCTTGGTGAAAAGCAAGAAGAAGCTACAGTTCTTTATTGCAATAATATGTCAGCCATAGCAATGGCAAAGAATCCAGTGTTCCATCAAAAAACAAGGCATATTAACAGGAGAGTTCACTTTATAAGAAAAGCAGTTCAAAGAGGGTGTGATTGATATCAAGTTCTGCAGTAGTGAAGAACAATTGGTCGATATATTCACTAAGGAATTGCCTAAGGACAGATTCAATTATCTCAGAACAAAGTTTGGTGTTAAACCTGTAAGCAGCTTAGGAGGGGATGTTTGTAGATAAGCTACTTATAGGAGGGACAAATATGTTGATGCTAAAGTCAGCTTACGTGGACTACATGAAAAAAAGAAGGAGAAGACTTGCACACTGTCAACTGTCATTGTAACAGAATTAGTTGTAATACATCACATGTGTATTTGACTTTTGTAGACAGTTACAAAGTAGATACAAGTAGTTAAAATCACATGTATTGCATGCTCTGCTCATACTATATAAATGAGCATTTTGTCAAATAGTTTACAAGCAATAAAAGAATATACGAAGTTAGTGAAGTTGTGACTCATCTTTTTTCCTCTCTAAACCTGATCTTCTTCTTCTTCTCATCTCCCACAAATTACCCAAACAAATAACCTGCAACAATCAATTAAAACAGAAGTTAATTGAAAAACACAGAATCAAACAAAATGTTACTAGATCGAGTCATGGCCTACTTTGTTTTTAAAACAAAACAAAAGATAAAAGCTAACAATTTATTTATCGATTTTAAGAACAAAAAATATAAATAATATATATAAAACACATCCTACCTTTTAATTTTATGTTATTTTCCAACCTATGCAGTGATCACCATGCAAAAACCATAGAGTCAAAGATACCAGCTAGGAATCAAAATATAGTAATAACGAGGTGATTTGCCTGCGAGTTGTATTGATTTTTTTTCTATATAGGAAATTAATTGATTTTTTATGTATTGTAATTAATTATTTTAATATTTAATTAATGATATTGTAATAGATCAAATATGTTAGAAATGAGTTTTTTTCCACCTAAAACGAACAATGTTCGAAATGCAAGGGAAGTGGTTTCGTATATTTTTTAATTATAGATAACTTGGGTAAATTTGTCTACCTATTTTATTTGTAAGTTGTATTTTCCCCCAGTAATATCAGATGTGAAATATTATAGCAATTTTTTTCTTTACAAAAAACAATTTAAAATCCAAGAATCATTTTTTTCTAAGAAATAAGCTTAAACAAAGAGAACAAAATTAGAATTAAAATGCAAGATCATTTTTTTATTTTATTTTATAAGAATTATTCCTCATATTATTATATTAAAAGTATTTCAAGAAAACTAATATTTTTTTTTGTTCTTTAAAAAATATTAGGTCATTTTTTTTGTCTATATATATATTTTCAGACGCCAATATTAAATAAATATTAAAATATATAATTAGTCTCACATATTTATAAGAAAAAAAACCTAAATAAATGACAAAACAAAAATAAATATAGGTAGATTTTAAAAAAATGACTTGAAAGATAAATAAAAAGAATTTAAAAAACACAAAGAGAAAAAATAATATATATCAATTTTAAAATGATCATTAACACAAATGAAAATATAAATATTTAAGAAAAACTTTAATAACAGTGAAAATGATAAAAATTGGTGAGACCATAATTATTGTTAGAAAACAATATTCCATAATGTTTTTATTTTATAAGATTTATTACTCATATTATTATATTAAAATTATTTCAAAGCAATGATAGTAATTTCCCCCAAAAAAAACTCTACGTTATACATATATTTTAAGGTACTAATATTAAATAAATATAAAAAAAATAATTAGTCTGAAATATTTTAAAAAAAAACTAACAAGTAATCATTATCATTATTTTGAATGTCTTATCTATAATAATTAAAAAATTCAAGACCTAACAATATTAAAAAAAAAGCAATTAAAAAACAAAATAAATGACAAAATATAAATAATTATTATTAGATTTTAAGAAATTATTTAGCCTGAAGGAAAAAAAGATAAATTATAATAATTATTAATTTTCAAATGATCAGCAACACATATTAAAATTTCAACATTAAATAAAAGAACTTAATAACATTGGAAATAAAAAAAAATTCAGAAACAAAAACTAAGAGCATATACATATAAACATGGACAAAAATAGAAAGTATGTAATAAATATGGAACTATGTAAAAAAATAAAGGAACTAAAATAAAATCCAAGATTAAAAGTATAAGGGATAAAATTAAAAAAAAACATATATAATAAATTATGATAAAACAAAACACGCGTGAGCGCGGAAACGGATGACGCGTTCGGCGACACGCCAACAGTAAATTGGCAGGAAAAAATAAAAAAATAGTAAATTACTGGCTTGCCCTTCCCGCCCAGACCTGAATTTTATCCTTTTTCGAGGGACAAAAAAATTATTTCACTATGCAAAGAAATATTAAAAAAAAATGAGTAGTCAAATCGGACCAAACCGGACCAAAAATATGCAATTACCATGGAACCCCTCAACCTAGGTGCCTCTTTTTGTCTTTTTTGAGGGACAAATTTGTTATTACACTGTGTAAAAAAAATAGATTGTTCAAACCAAACATTGTTTTTTTCTCTTGGTAAACAGTAACTAAACCGTGAACAGGTTTAACTTTTAAGATAATATAACAAAAAAAAGAAAGAAGCTTAGCCCACCCTAGCTAGAATTATTTCTTGTAAAAAACTAAACGGAATCGAAACCAATTTCAGTTTGATTTTGGTTTTTTTATTTTAAATTTAATTTAATTTTTTATAGATAAAAAACATACTAATTTAAAATAATACTCCCTGTAACTACTTATATTTGACGGTCCTTCTATTCAGACGACAATTTCTGGAGCTTGATAGTGAACTCAGCCTGATCATATGGCTTGCTGAACAGACACATCTATAAAATCAAGATGTTCCTAACAAGCTACAGTTTCATTATCTAATTATTCTCTTTGTAATTGGATATTTCAACGGGAGTCTATCAAGGGCTGTAATAGTATTTTTAAAAAAAAGTGGTGACTAGAATAAGTGGCTTATACAAATATTTAATTAAATAAATAGATAATAATCAATATAATATATACAAAAAAATTATCAACAAAAATAAAAATGAAAAAAGGAATAAGTGGCTTTTTAAAATTAATTAATTACAAAATGATAAAATTATAAGATAAATAATTAAAAATTTAAAATCATTAATAATTTTTTGACAACCTTGATCACGGAAAACTAGTCTACAAGTCAACATGTCGTTTTCAATTTTTTTTTAATTAAATGACAACGATGCAACTTCCACTCGTTAACATTTAGTCTGAATCAAATTATTTTTAAAAGTATTTTTTATTTATAAATATATTAAAATTATATTTTAATTTAAAATAAAAAATAAAATAAAAAATATTTTTTTTAACAACACTGTATAAAACACCTCAAAAAGCTGAGTGAAAGACTACAAGTCAACATGGTGTTTTTTTAAAAGTTTTATTTTAAATAAAAAAACATGTTTGGATTAAATATATAATTTAACAATATAATATTTAAAAATATTATAGCTTAGCATTGGTTTGTCAGAAAACTTTGAAGACTATAACAGTGCAAACACTAATTTGAAAGAAAACTACAGTTTAAAAGTTAGAAATCTGAGGAATTTTTCTTCTTAGATGCACATTTTTTACTATCTACACTCCCATTTATTTTATAAATCTCCACACCCATTAAGCATTTTGTGCATGCAAATCCAAATTTATTTATTTTCATTCGAATCATCTCATCTGCATTAAACAACATTTACAACCCTAAGATCGTTGTGTTTTATTTTATGGGATTTGATACTAAATCTTTTTGTTCTTTGCACTTCAAGAGTTGTTACTATAATCCCCCCCCGGTATTATTTTGGATTTTTTTTGTATAATATAGTGCTTGTAATAATTAAATATCTAAAATTAAAATATAATTTACATGAGAATAAAAACATTTGACAAAACCATCATTCAATTCGCCACTTTAGCTTTATTATTACTTTCAGTACATACACTTGACATTGATACTATTTTTTTTCCTTCCAATTATTATGGGATCCTCTTTATATCTATTAACACAGATATTTTGTTATTGACAAAAATATCTTGAAACTACAATCTAGCCATCGTTGGTTTTCATATTTTTAATAAATAAATATTTAATTAAATATATATATATATATATATATATATATATATATTAAAAATTTATTTCATGTGCAATAATAAGAGTTTCGATAACTTCAGAGATTTGGAGGGATTAACCCTGTATTTGATACCTTTCAGCTGTTTATTTTTTTTAGTTTTTTTACTATAAATTTTACAACTTCTTTATGAAAAATAATTAAAAAATATATTGTTAAGAACTTCAGGAAAAGATTTTGATTAAAAAACAAGTAATTTAGTTTTTCTTTTTTAATACTACATTAATGCAACATATAAAATAACTCCATATTTGATAACTTTTGGCTGCTTTTTATTTTTATTATTTTGAACCTAATAAAATAATATGCACCATAAATATTAATATAAAGCTTACAGCATGATCTTTAATTTTATTTAAGAAAAATAACTAACAAAAATATATTGAAAAACAAGTAATTTAACTTATCTATCTTAATACTACAGCAATGCAACATTTCATTATATATATATATATAACTAATAAAATATAAATACAAATATTTTAGAAAAGAATTAAATGCACAAGATAATAAATGTTGCTGGCCCTCATTGTCGGGGTACTCTCCATATACATTAACACCAATAGTTTGCTATTGGCAAAGAAGCCAATGAAATCACCATGTAGTCACCATTGCGTCTGATGTCCTTACCGCCATCATTGCTTCCATTAACCATTTGGTTTTCATATTTTTTATAAAATAAATATTTAATTAAAAGACAATAAATGGGTATTTATAAAAAAAATATTGTTCATGTACAATAACAGATATTCCGATAGCTTTAGTGATTTTGAGATCGATTAACCCTACGTTTCATAACTTTCGGCTGCTTATTTTTTTATTATTTTGAACTTAATAAAATAATATGCAATATAAATTTTAATATAAAGCTTACAACATGATTTTTAATTTGATTTAAGAAAAAATAATTAACAAGTATTCTGTAAAATAAATATCACTCTAAGATTTTATATATAAAATAAATCCACATAAATATTATTGATCTATCATTACCACATGTAACTTAGCTTTTATGAGTTGAGAATTCTTTGGTTAGATAAATAATCACCACACAATATTATGATTCTTTATACCGTGAATTCTAGCTAGTATTTAAGCCTGTTTGTTTCTGCAATTCAAAAATATTTTAAAAAATAATTTAGTTTTTTTTTGTGTTTTTAGATCATTTTTATATATTGATATCAAATAATTTTTTAAAAATAAAAAATATTATTTTGATGCATTTTTAAATTAAAAATATTTTAAAAAAAACAATATCAATCACACTTTCAAACAAGCTTGTTGACAGGCTTGCTACGATAAACAAAGGTTGGTTTCCTAGATCAAGAACTTGGTCTCAAAGATGTATAAATAAAACATGTCTACTCGCTATTTATCCATTGCAAATGAACAATAACTAGAAATCCAAAGAAATTCAATGTTTTTTTTTCTTTTTTCCAGAAGGCCATGACTCTTGTAAAATGGAACTTAGGTTGAAATAACCTCAATTATCTTATATAAGCCATAATACTTATTTTGATATTAACCCCTATACAAGTTTTTGTTATTATTATATTAAAGTGAATAATATGTTTTCTTTTTCTAAAATAAGTTTCTAATATTTATGAAATATAGACCAAAATTCATCAAAATTTTTACAAATTAGTTATAAAATCCATGCATTATTTTTTTGAGATTTTGTCTTAATTTTAAGACATGCTTTAATATTTTTAAGATTTATGGCTATGTTAAATTCCTAGGGATAGAGAATTAATTTGGGATTTGGCTAAAATTTATTTAAGTCTCTAAACTCTTAAATCTTATTGATTATATTCACAATTACCCTCTTACTTCTAATTTTGAGTATTTTAATCCCTACAAAATTCAAAATTCAATTACCAACGTCAAAGTTCATCACCTTTTTCTTTTTAGTCTTTGGTTTTAAATTTCTTTAACCAAGGTCCTAATACACCATTGAACCTTAATATTTATGCAATTTATAAGCTCTTAATTTAACCAAATTAGCTTTTTAAAATTTAAATTTAATCCCTTAGGCTTCAATTTCTTATAATTAAAGCCTAAATTGAGCTCAAAAATCAGTTTTACCTTGCAATTAGGCCCTAAATAAATTCAATTAAACCCTGAAAAAACTCTAATTAAGTCCTTCGACATCCAGTTTTGAGTTTTCCCCTCCTATTTTTCAATTTTCTCTTATCAGTAAAGAGCTCATCAGTCAAAGTAACACTGACAATTTTTCTTAACTCTGTATATTTTGATCCACCTCAACTAATATTTTTTTTTCTTAAGCTTGTTATTTTTTATTTCCTTTTTTGAAAAAAAATTTTCTTTTCTATTTTTTATTTATGCGGGGCCCCAAAACGGTTAACAACATGTACAAAATGCAAAATAATGTATATTGCCTAACAATTTGTTTTGTTACTGTAATTTCAATTTTTTTTTAGATATGCATGTGCTTGTAAATAATTTTCTTAAAAAAATAAGGAAAATAATACTGTTTTTCCCCCATCAAGTTAGCATCGTATCTTGATTGATCTGGGATATTGACAACAAGGTCGATGTGTTTACTAGTCTTAAGGACTATTGTAGGTTTAGCACAATTGTTTTAACTGAAAAAAGGTTAATAATATGCCAATGAATCTCCTCGAAGTAGCTAGGGCTCGACATGGCTCAAACATAGTATGTTTCCAAATTTTGTTTATAGAAAAGATAATAAAAATAGGTTCAAGAAACATAAATAAATAAAAACAAAAAACCAATTGTTAAGTTGCAAGATTTTTTATTCAATTTATGAAGTTATTTAGGTGAACGTTACATTAAAGATATAAAACTTGTGAAAAAACTTAAAAAATATTTTGAATAATTAATGGCATGTGGAAAATACATTTGAGAAAACATATAGCTAACATGAACTTTTCTTAAAAAAACAATGCGGTAAGGGTGATTTTTATTCTTTCATTTAGCATAACCAAACCCTTGTTTAGATCATTACAAAATGTTCATTTCAAGATTCTTAGTCTTATTAAAGAACTATTTAGTGATTTCATTTTCCATATTTTCTTTAATTTTATAAATTGTATTTAATGATAGGTACACCATAAATAAGATAGCTATCTTACACCATAAAAAAAAGTATTCTTCAACTCAAATAATATAATTTTAAACCCGGGTTTATCAAAGGGATTAGGCTAGGTAGTTTTTTCTTTTCTTTAAATTACTTTTTTGTTTTCAATCTCATCCTTAAAATAATTTTATTGATCAATTAGTTTGTTTTTGAAGCGGCAATATCAACCAGATTACTTCATGACAACTTTCAAATGATTTAATTTTAAATCTAAACTAAGCAAGAAGTTGTGTTTTTTTATTTCAATCTCATCATAAGTTTTCTCTATCTTATCCTTAAACTTTGTTACTGGTCGGTTGGGATATCTTTAAATCGACTAAGTCGACTGGATGATGTTGGGAAATCTTCCACATGCTAAACCTGGAGCTAGATAAAGAATTGAATTAGTAAATTATAGCTTTGACTCACTATGTCAAGTTTACTAAAAATATCAAATAATTTTTTGTAGTCTATATATTTGTATATTTTTTATTTGATTTGCAATGTAATGAAAACTTATAGACTAGTTTTTACTAAGCTATAAGTAAACAAAGTGGAAAGATCAATCAATATGTATTTGTATAATAAAGATAGTTTATAATACACTCCATATAAAAACAATCAAGTTTTAAAAACCCCAAGTTTTTATTGAAGTCTCTAATAAAATCATTTTATTCATAATATTTATTAAATTTAACGTATCTACTAAGAACATATTCTAAGTACCTTTGGTTGTGAATAAAATCTTAAGAACACTAAAATTAAATATGAGAGAGTTGATCTTAGAAAAGATTTGGAAAATAAATCCAAAACTTCAAAAGAAAAGAGCTGGTTAAAAATTCCTTCTATATTCAATTTCTTTTTTTAATCCTTTTCATAATTTCATTTCAACTTTATATTTCATTATTTTTATTTTTAAAATAGTTTTAGAATTGTTTTTGTACAGCCCATTTTTCCTTTTTAATAGTTTCTTACATCTGTTTTTTTAATTTTTACTTGCCAACTACTTTCGAGACTTATTTTAACCTTTAATTGTAATTTTTGGGATCTTTTTGTTAAATATTTATTTCTATGGTCTTATGGACATTTTATCAACAAATTTGTTAGATTTAATAAATATTAGTAATGGTAGGATTTATAAGAGACTTCGGTAAGCTATCTGATATATATATATATATATATATATATATATATATATATCAATTTTACATAAAACAAAGAGACATGCATTCATTATTTTTGTGTTTTTTTAATATGAATATAAATATCAATTCCTTTTCTTTCTAAAATAATTCAATTGTTAAAATCTCTAATGAACAAAAAAACAATTTAGAAAAAAAATATTTCTTTTTCATTACAAATACTAACATGTTAGCTTAAAGTAAATATTAAAAAAATATTTCAATTGTAATATTACTTTAAGAAAATTGGTCAATTGAAAAGCGGTGACCATATTATTTTGTCAATTCTTTTATATTTGTTTAATATTATATAACATTCGAATATTCAGAAAGGTTACAAGAAAATTATATTTCTTATATATATATGAATGCGCTAGATGTAAAATCATAAATGACTCCCTTATAATTTAATAAAATTACCTAGTTTTTATGTTCAAGAAAACCTAAAAATACCATTTTCTTTAAATGTTGTTGTTTTTAAAAAAAAATTAAGAAAAATTACATCTAGCTAATATATAGAATCCTATATCATTAATTACTATATAGGGCGGCCTATAAAACAAGTAAAGGTACGAAGTGCCGGATGGACAAAAGCTAGGCTACCATTATATATGTATCTTGAATTTTAGGGTTGCCTGCTGCCATGTGGCTTGTACATATAATGCTCTGATCATATTTATTTTCTCCCATGTCATTTATTTCTCTGACCTTTCTTCCACGTTCATATATCTTCGTTTACAAACACAGAACTCTTCTCTTTGTACACCCAGCTACTCTCAGCAAGTCGATTTCAATTCTTGTGCTATATAAAGAGCCCTAAAAACTACCCACCTTCTTTGCTGATCATTTCTCTAAGCGAGTTACAATGGGTCGATCACCATGCTGCGACAAGGTCGGCTTGAAGAAAGGACCGTGGACACCGGAGGAAGATCAGAAACTCCTAGCTTATATTGAAGAACATGGCCATGGAAGCTGGCGTGCCTTGCCCGCTAAAGCAGGTGGGTGATTTATATATTCTAGCTAGCTGATAGGCATTCTCTCCTTAATTTCAAGAGATAAGAAGCTTAAGTCAAGCAAGTCAATGAGAGTGTGTGTGTGTGTGTGTGTGTATATATCTGTATGTAACCTTGTAGTCTCTGATGTTTTTTAGGTCTTCAAAGATGTGGAAAGAGTTGCAGGCTTAGATGGACAAACTACCTCCGACCAGATATTAAGAGGGGAAAGTTCAGTTTGCAAGAAGAACAAACTATTATTCAACTCCATGCTCTCTTAGGGAACAGGTATATCTATATCTGTTGTCACATGATTTCATGTCTTTGTTGTTATTCTGTTCTTCACAGGTTTTGAATTTTCCACGCTCATAATTTTCTGAGAGCACACAGGCTCGCATGAATTCTGGTCTCATCAAACGCGACTAATTGCTACTGGGAGATTTTTTGAAATTTGTGTTTCTTTGTTTCCTTACAAATACTTTGTTGACTTCCACGACCAATCTCTTCAACTGTAATATGTTTCTGTTGTAATTGCCTCTCTTATCACTCTCAACCACCAACAAGGTCTAAGTCTCTAACCTACCATGTAGACGAATCTTCTGGACCAACATTTTGAACAATCGTCTCTGCTTGATTTTCCGCCACCCAATCAAATTATCATTATTGGTTGCCAATAAATGCTGAGTGTGTGTTTATCTTTAATTTTTCTTTTCAGCAGCATGGCACGGAAAATGAGACTGTATTTTTTTTTTCATTTGGCTTTTCAAGTTACTTTATTTGTCCATACTGATCCGTTGAATATTTCAGAGCACAGAAATGCTTGTAGTAGTAGTAGTAGATGGTAATTCCTAGGGTTTTTTTTAATGGTTTTTAAGGTCTGTGTCTGTGCTGTCTTGTCTTCAGGTGGTCGGCCATAGCCACTCACTTGCCGAAGAGGACAGATAATGAGATCAAGAATTACTGGAATACACATCTGAAGAAAAGGTTAGCCAAAATGGGGATTGATCCGGTGACTCACAAGTCGAAAAATGATGCTTTGCTTTCCAGTGACGGTGAATCCAAGAATGCGGCAAATCTTAGCCACATGGCTCAATGGGAAAGTGCCCGGCTCGAAGCTGAAGCTAGATTGGTCAGGGAATCCAAACTACGTTCACATTCAATTCAACACCAACTTAGCAGTACCACTCCAGGTTACATTCCCGGTTCAGGTTCAAGTCCAGGCTCAACTTCAGCTTTGGTTCAGCCGCAGCGGTCTCTTGATGTGCTAAAAGCTTGGAATGGTGGCTGGTCAAAGTCAAGTGAAGGTAATGGTGGCGGGTCTAAACATGGGAATTGGAGATGTCATTGAGTCTCCAACATCTACTCTAACTTTCTCGGAAAATGCACCTCCGGTCATGAATTCAGGTGCCGGTGGAGAGAATTCAATTTCAATGACTGAGTTTGTTGGGACTTCAGGATCAACAGAGTCTGGAATTATCAAAGAAGAAGGTGAACATGATTGGAAAAGCCTTTCAAATTCAAGCCATTTGCCCGATAATTCAGTTTCTCTTACATCAACCCTACATGACATGACAATTTCCATGGAAGCACCATGGAATCCAGATTCTTTAAGGGAAAACTTGTGACGATGTTCATGCTGGGAAAAATGTCATGGAAGAAGGGTTCACTCATCTTCTGCTTGGTGATTCTGCTGAGAGGAGTTTGTCAGACAATGGCAAAGACTCTGACCATAGTGGTGGCAGTGGCAGTGGCAGTGGCAGCAGTAACTATTACGAAGACAATAAGAATTACTGGAACAGCATTCTCAATTTGGTGAATTCTTCGCCATCTAGTTCACCCATGTTCTAATGCGAAATTATTGTAATTAGAAAGTGATTCAGGCAGGAGCTATATATTAATTATTGAAGTATTCTACCCAAATTTCTCAACCTAGCTAATGTGAAGTTCACTTGTTCTTTTTTTTCCAATGATTCTCATTGTTATTAGAATTTCACCACACACAGGAAAATTTCGGTTGCTTGAAATTCTTGCAGCCTCTCCTTCCAGTGAAACGTGAAATAGTTAGGCTGATTCCACTCTCATCAGCAAACATGTTAGAGTGGAACAGATTTAATCAACTTGTATGTTAAGTTATGAGATAATTGGCATGTCTTCTCTTGCTCCTACCATGTCTACGCTCCCATCGAGATCTCAGTTCTCGATCCATGAGATAGATGCAGTATCGAAAAGTAGGAAGTTGATTTTGAAGAGGTGTGAGTGAAAAATTTGTACCCAGATTTTTTTTGTGGACCTGCACTTGTTCAATAAGCTAGAGAGGTATTTATGAGTCTTTATTGCTGTTAGTTTCTTGTCACATTCTGCTTACTAGATTGAAAGGTATTTTGCTGAGTTGCCATGAAAGTAAGGATGAGATACAGTCCATATGATGATTGTCTCTTGCAACAATTTTTTTTTTTTATTTTATTCTAAGAATAATGAAGAATAAGGGAAGTAAATTAATTTCCTTTTTTTCTTTTTCTTGGGATAAGAGAAAAATGATTATTGAAGATCACATTCTTTTAGTTTTCCCAAGCTCACATCTCTTCAAATGACGGGGACATATTCCAACCTTAATGATTTGATGATATGTATTTTTATAAAAACTCTGAAACAATTCAGTTTTTATTCGTTAGTCAAATTATAAAATATATTTTCTAAAAAAAAATAAATTTTCCTCGTATCTTTACAGTAAGCATGAAAATTATGATATAGCTTGACGTACTAATATATCCCAAGCCTCTCTCATCATCAATCACACTTACATGCTTCTGGTTAGCCCTTGAATTACTTTCACCTTCAATTTTAGTAAGCCCTGTAAATCTTGAAAAGAAATTTCCCTATGGCCAAAAGGAAAACCCCGAGCATCAATACAGTCTTAAAGAGTGAAGCAAGATTTGTCAAAGTGTAAAGACAAGACATCTATAGCTCGGAAATGTCAATTGATGATCTATATGATGAGGTATGGTAATAACATCATTTGAAGATACATGACTCAATGCTTATAATTTAGAGGGTACCTATCTAACACACTTCAATTTAGTCAACAAGTTTGGTGGTGAGACATTGATTTAGGCTATAAATGTTCATGATCTTTGATTAACAATTTAAATTATTAAGTTGTCCTTTTCAGTAAAGCCAATACATTTTTCTACAAAATACTTAACATAACTTCATTTTAGTGGACCTTTCACTACTAGGTTGGTACATGTATGTGTATCTCATTAATGTATTGCAGTTTGGGGGAGATCTAATTGATTCATATAATCCTCCAATTAACCATATTTGATGAAAGCATTTTCTGCTAGAAAATCACTTAATTTAAATAGAAATACCAAGACAAATTTTTAAATGGGATTTGGCTAATAATATTATTGATGGAACATTATCGTCGCCATCTTTATTGGTATTTTTGTAGACACAATTACCGACGGAATGGTTTCATAGGTAAATATTAGTGGTAAACACCAAGAGAATTACAATCAAATTAAAAAAACTTATGATATACGATAACATGGCACTAGTTCCGACGGAGTTACTAATGAATATATTATAAGAGGTCATTGAATTGAAATATCATTGCGAGCATAATAAAGTATTTTTATTCAAATGTTATTAGTATGACATAACTGATAAAGGAGTTAGAGTAGATCCCTATCATGGGTTGGTCAAAATTAATTCAAAATGTAGACTTTGCAATGTCTATAATGTTTTTGTTTTTGCCAAGCAATGCCCGTAAATTTATTATGCATGCAACCCTTCCTTTTCAAAGATTGTGATGGGTATGAGGACATATCATTAGACGAGAAAAAAATGTATTATTATTAATTAATTTCAATTTAATGAAAATGATTTAAATTTATTATTAAATGAGAAATACATATATTGTCCAACATTAATATTGATGTTAGTGCGTTGTGTGTTCAACTATGTGCATACATGACATACCTCAACAATCTCCTTTTTATATTTGAGCTTCATCAACATTGGACTCTCCACTTCAAAATAAGCATCACCAATATCACAAGTGCAATAACCACACTTTAAATATTGCATAACTATTGAGAATAATTTTATGAACCATCAAACTCTTAAAAGTGGAGATATATTTTATTTATAAAGAAATACATAGTTGTACATGAAAAGAAAATAAGGCATAGATGGAAACAAGTCATATAATGAATAATATACTTTTATACTCACAGATCAATTGTTACAACATATGTTATGCATCCCTAACATCCCTAACATCTATATGAAAGCTTAGCTTAAGATTACAACATACGTTAAGCTTGGAAATAAAAAGAGTAAATAAATGAAAAGACACTCTTAATCAAAACATTAACAATATACAAAGAAGATGGAACATGTGGATAGTGTAAAGTGCCAATAATAACGAGTTTATAGAGAAAGTTATAATCCAATTGATATGTTTGGATCACTTGTGAGAAATCAAGTTTAAAATGAGAAGGGAAAAAAAAACACTCTTGTTATAATAAAGTAAAAGTAAAAGAATTGTTTTTCAATAAATTTATAAAATTAAAAAGAAGTTTCAAGGAAATCAAACTTTAACTACATAAGATAAAGCCAAGTAAACTAGAATTATCATAAATAAAAAGAACATAATATAAAAAAACCTATCATTGATTTTACTAGAGCAAAACCCTATATATTACAATGTACAAGCCCCAAAATAACATTAGATCAATTAACATTTATTGAAAATGAGAGCTTGTGGCTCTTGACAAGTTGCAAATAGAATAAAAAAAAAGATTAAGTAATATGGATGTGAGATAAAATCATCTTTTTTATTTAATAAAAAAATTAAAATAATTATTAACATGTCGAAATGCATGCCATAAATCATAGGATGACTTAAGGGTAGACTTATTGAGGATAGAAATATAAGTAACATTTTCACACTCTAGCAAGTAGATACCACCATCATGTTTTTTTATTTCCACCATCTTTCTTTTGATGTGATTGTAAACTATTAAAACATCAAGTAAAGCAAATTGGGAAAATTATAATAAGTGTAAATACAAGTGATGGGTAAAAAAAAACATCATTCCTTACAACATCCCTTTTTTTACCCTATATATTATTCAAATGAGTCCAAAGATGTTAAATATGGTGTCTTATGAGTAAAGTCATCAATGTCAAGATACCAGTCAAAAAATAAAAGACCATTAAATAAAGAATATGAACTTTTGAAAAAAAACTCAACTAGTATTGCTAAACTCAACTAATATATATATATATATATAGTACGACCTTTAGTTTTACAAATTTGTCATTTGTACCATGAGGGTGTCTGTTGTGACTAGGTCAAAGTGATAACTAACATTGCTTGAAGAATAATGTCATGAGACCTCATCAGAAATACCATGGGGGTGATGATTTTAAAAATCATGTTTATATCCTAATAAGAAACAAATTGTGATAAAAGTTGCAAAAGATAAAAAGTTGGATTCCAATGTTTTTTTCAAAAAGAAATCATAACTCTCAACTAGTAGAACCATGTCCTAAAAAAGAGGTAGCAATGAAAATACCAACTATATTGAAAAGAAGCCAGCAAAGTCAAAGCTAAATTAATGAAAAAAACCAATGAGATTCATCCACAAGAAGTTCAATGGCCGGTAGTTTGTTAACAAGAAATGTAAAATCTTAGAAAAATCTAGCAACAAATTCAGACCCTTTCTTCATCTGCTACTACTTATCTTTGAGATGAATCTCATTACTCTTTGACTTATAAATGAAGACATGCTTAAGAACAAGCCAAACATGAATTAAAGGGAAGGGAAACCTATTTGAGATGAATCCTTCACAAGATTTTTTGACTTGTTATAGCCATGACTTTTTTAGACCAGGAATTCAGTATTTGTTGGTCTTTACCTTTCCATTGTAGAAATTTATGATTTGTTATAGAAAAAGGTGTTATGTTTTCTAAATATCATACATGCAATAAAAAAATTATGAAACAAAATTATTCAAGAGTTTTTAGGATCTCATTAGATGAATATAGAGTTATTTAACAATTTATTACCTGAATATCTGATCTTTTTGGACTTTGAATAATCCTTTAAAGTCTAGTTAATTGTAAACTAGAAGTTATTCAATTGTTTGTTCAATGGTAATCCACACCAACAGTAAAAAAACATCTTAAATATCTATTTAGAATAAATGGATTGTTATGTTTAGAGTGCTAGCTCTATTTTTTTTTATGTAAAATTTTCTATCTAGCAAACATTTACTATATTTCTGTAAAGATAAAAGACATAACTTATAATTTATAGAAAAATATAAAAAGCCATATGAAATTGACATAGCATCAATTTCCCCATGAATAATACACGTATATTAATTCAAGATAATTTTAGAAATTAACTCAATCAAGTCCTTACTTGATTTTTGTAAGTCTAAAACATAATATCTATTATAATTATATTTTATTCCTTAATTTCTAAAATATGTTTTCATCAAGTCATATATAATTAAATCATCCGAATTTAATCCCTAACTAATGATTGTTAATTTATGTGATCCATTAGGTTTTTAATTTGTTGACTCAAATATAAATTATAATTATAATTAATATAATAAATAAATTATATTATTATGAATTCAATAATTGATTAATTTATATTTGAAGATCAAGTGCATTGTTTAACAACGTGTCATAATCCCTCAAATATTAGAAAGTTATTTATGACTTGACTTAACCTTTTTAATTACTAGTTTCTCATTGTAATTAATATCATTTCATTAATAATGTTCAAATTTAACATTAAAACTTGGAGTATGTTTGTTATCTTAAACCATGTTTGTTCTCTACATAATAGTCATTGATCGTAAAAATAAGATTTGAAACTCTTTTCAAATCTCTTTTCACCTTGGCCAAATATTTCCCATTCGATGCTATTTGAACACATATAAAACATTTTTCTTAATTCATCTTTGGTGATGAATCCTCTTCTAAGTACTCAAGTATCATAATATAGTTCATGTTATATCTAATATTTGTTCTTTTTGTTACCTTAATTACAACAACATATAATAAGATAAAAGCTTAACATTCTCTATATAAGACAACATATGATCTCAAGTCTAATGATCACTTACACAACCATCACATGAGTCTTTCCATAGACGTAGATAATCTCTTCATATAGAATTCTCATGTGGATAAGCTCAATGCACATGTCTTATACCAAACACCTACATATCAGGTCTAAGTATCTCTAATAACTTAGCTTCTGAGAAAAAAAACGGTTTTCTTTCACAAAGAAAAAAAACATAATATATATCATTCTTTTCCGTTTCTAATAAATATTCAGTATTTAAGAGAGTATCGACTAGAAACATTTTAGGAATAATATTTTGATGCAATATGAATCTCATGAAGATAACAACTCTATAATTTTATTTACAAAGCATTTTTATCCCATGGACTTTATCCTCACTTTAAATTAATCAATTTAATATTATATGAATATTAAAGATAATTTAATCATTTACTGATAATATATATATATATATATATATATATATATATATATATATATATATATATATCAGGTGTAATAAACAATTGACTATATAGTATATTAAAGTAACAAAAGATCATTTAATGGTAATGGTAGGGTTTGATAGAGAGCCGTCAACGAAACCAAGAAAATTTTGGCGGTCAGTCAATGAATGAAATAAAGTTGGCTCTTCTAGAGCGAGTAACTTGTGGTTGAAATTTAATGGTAGCCATGTGGACCATAGTAATTTGTCGGTTTTCTAACCAGACTTATCATCGAAAATTGTTGTGGTAATAGTTATGTTTTGCATCTACATTAACAAATATATGATAATTTTAATTCTTCAAAAGTTTGGAAGAAGCAAAAACTGTACTTGTCAGCGAGGTATTTATGATATATAGCCTTGTTTCGGGTCCACCCAAAAGGTGGCTTTTATTTTTGCCATCAGCAGAAGCACGATTTAATCCTACCAAGAGATTGCCAATATGGTCCTCCATCTTTGTTTATTATGATCTGGGACCACGGATCTATCGACCTCTATGTTTTTGGGAGAAAAAAAAAAACTCTATCTGCATATCCTCTTGAACATGTTAAATGGACGGCTATTATATCTTCCACGTGTTAGCTTCTCGTCTTTGAAAAACTCACAATAATGTATTGGGACAGGCCAAGGACAAGATCGTGGTGCAGAGGCGATGGTTTTATGGTCAGAATTTTGTTTTTTTATTTTTATAAAATATATAATTGATTGATGTTATTTTTTAAAGTGTTTTTTATTAACAAATATATCAAAATTATATTTTTAATATTAGTATATAAAAATAATCTAAAAGCACACACAAAAATATTATTTAAAATAAAAAATAAATATAAAAAAATTTATCTTTTTTTGAAACTCATAGTGTCAGAAATCACTTTATATAGATCTGCACTAGTTTGATGGCCCGCACTTCGTTGCTGGCGGAGCAAACAATTTTTACAACTGTTCATATTAAAATAAAACAAATTAAAATATCATGTCATAACAACAGTAACATCGAAGTGTTAACTTCTAAAATTATCATCACTCTTATCGTCAAAACATTAACAATTATGAAAATACCTCGAGAGAGAAAAAAAAATGAAGTAATATTATTATTATTATTATTAATATTAATATTATTATTGAGTAATAACCAAAAAAACAAAATTAGATCAAACACTAAAAGAAGTCTAAAAACATTAACAAAAGAACAAATAAAAAAATAAAGTAAATGATAAAACAAAAATAAAAATTATTCCCTGCAAAAAAAATCATTTCACTTGAAAATTTAAAAAATTAACTGCACTACGTTGCGGGCTGAGCAAACAATTTTTATGATTGTTGGGATTAAAGAAATTAATAGGATTTGGTGGTCTAAAATTAAAATATAATATCTATATATACGAAATATAATATAATAAATCAGATTACCATGCCCTATCATAAAAATAGAAAAATTGAAGTTTTAACATTTTAATTTGTCATTGCTATTACTGCCAAAATAATTAAAATTATCAAATTATCCTGAGAGAAAAAACATTCAAAAACATTCACAAAAGAGTAAGTAAGGAAAATAATTAAATTTATTATTATCATTATTATTATTATTCTGTTAATAATGAATAAAAAAACCAGAAATAAATGAAAGACAAAAAACTCCTAATAACTTTAAGAAAAGATGAAACAAAAAAATAAAATCAAAATTATCAAGCAAAAAAAATTAATCTAAATTGAAAATATAAAAAAAAAACAATAAAAAATTAAAAGACAGAGCAAATAAAAAAATATAATAGATGATAAAACAAAAATAAAAATTATTAGCTGAAAAAAATCATTTAATTTTAAAATTTTAAAAATTATATGATCTACGTTGCGGGCTAAGCAAACAATTTTTATAGAATTTGCTGGATCAAAATTAAAATATAATATTTATATATGTGAAATTTAATATAATAAAATAGCTCAACACACCCTATTATAATAATAGCAAAATCAAAGTCTTAAAATCTAAAATTATCATTGCTCTTCCTATTAAAACAATAAAAATTATCAAATTATTATGAAAAAAAAACACTCAGTAAGCAAGAGAAATAATTAAATTATTATTATTATTATTATTATTATTATTATGAAAGAAACAAAAATAAATGAAAGACTAAAAAACATGCTGAAAACTTTAACAAATGATAAAACAAAAAAATAAAATAAAAATAAAAATTACCATTGCTATTACTGTCAAAACAATAAAAATTATCAAATGATCCGGAGAAAAAAACACAAAAAAAAACATTAACAAAAGAGTAATAAGAAAAACAATTAAATTATTATTATTATTATTATTATTATTATTATTATTATTATTATTATTATTATTATTATTATTATTGTGTTAAACACACTTATATATACATGGACAAAAGTAGGGATTATTCTAGAAATATTAAAAAATAAAAGTATAAGGGATAAAATAAAAATCAAATATAAAGGGATTAAAATAAATTAAAAGTTTAAGGGCTGAATTGAAAATCATATTTATTAACATTTTCATTTAAAGGACAAAGTTGCAAAAATTGAAACTTCTGTATTTAATATATTAAGCTTTTTCAACCCAATCCGGAAATTAAAAGAAGGAGGACCGAAGTGAAACATTAACATTGAATTAATTGCAATCGAAGGACCCAATCGAACTAAATCAAAACTTATATAACAGAAATCAGGACCATAGACAAAATTAAAAGTCAAAGGACCAAAGTGAAAAGCCACCAAAACCGGGGGCCTCTTCTGCACTTTTACGTGCAGGAGAGAGAGAAACGGTAAAACCTGCTTTAACCGACCACCGACGGGTCCACATGCACCGTGAGACAAAACACGCCAGACCGGGAGGAAGACCAAGAGGAGACGCACCGACAGTGATGCCGGTAGCCCATTTCTGGCCACCCTATCAGCCTTCACGCGCCACCTGAAATGGGCGTGAGGCGTAATACTGTCGGTCACGTGTCCTGCACGCACTGACAGTATTTCGAAAAAACAACTAATAATAGTCAATTACCGGTATACCTCTGTGCCTAAGTCACTAATTTTGTCTTATTAGGGGGCTATATCTGTATTTATCTATTTTAAAAAATATTAAAAAAACGTTGCGGCAGACCAGACCGAACCGGACCGGTCCGTACACGTGCAATTACATCCGTGACCCTCAGCCGGAACCGTTTTTGTCCTATTAGCAGGGGCAAAACCGCTAAAATACTGTTCATAATAGGGGAAAAAAAGGCGGATAAACTCGCGCGACGCACGGATGAAAAATGGTGAGTCCACAGTGCAATGAGTCTGGTGATATAGGGAAACACTGAGCTCTTTTAGGTTATGTTATAATTATAATGTGTCTACAAAGAGATCATTCCCTGTGTATACAATATATTTTTTTTTACTAATTATACTCTCTCTCTATATATATATATATATATATATATATATATATATATATATATATATAAAGATTTCTAGATATTTTTTAATAAACTAATTACTCTTTAATCCTTTTTATACATGCTAATTTCATTCACTCTAAATACAAAAACAAGCAAAGGATGTAAAAGATACAAAGGTGTTTACATCAAGAATGAATTAACAAAAGAGCTAAAAGAGCTCGGGGTCGGTACTGTAGCCCGTGACCCATTTGCACTGTGGAATGGACTTTTGTCCTCCGTGCGTCGCACGAGTTCGTCCACCCTTTTTTTTTTCTTATATGAACAGTGTAGTGTCGAGATTAGCCCTGGTAATAGGACAAAATAGCTTTTCGACTGAGGAGTAAATAACGTTTAGCCTCAGGGGTGCGAACGTAATTGCACGCGTATGGACCGGTCCGGTCCTGTCCAGCCCGGCCCGGTCCGGTCCACCGCAACCATTTATTTTTTTTTAATATTTTTGAAATGGCTAAAGACGGTTATAGCCCCCAATAAGACAAAAATCAATTATTTACGGGCAGGGACATAACGGTAACTGACCATTATTATTTATATATTTTCGAAATCTGTCAGGCGCGTGCGGTTCACGCGACCGACGATGTCCCCCCTGACGCCCCTTTCAAGTGGCGCGTGCGGTATGCTATGGTGGCCGGAAATGGGTTACCAGCGTCTAATCCGGTGCGCCGCCACTTGGTCTTCCTCCCGGTGCGGCGCGTTTTGCCACACGATGTCCGTGGACACGGCGGAGGCCGGTTGAAGACGGCGGCAACCTTTCTCTCTCTCCCCTGCACGTAAAAGTGCAGGAGAGGCCCCCGTGTTTTTGCATATTTCACTTCGGTCCCTCAACTTGCAATTTCCTTTCCTGCACCTTTTGAAATTAATTAAATGTGCACCTTTCACTTCGGTCCTGGAACTTTTTATTTCCAGATTGGGTCCAAATTGGTCAATAAATTCGATACACAGGTTTTAATTTTTGCAATTTTGTCCTTGGATTGAAATTGATAATAAATGTGATTTTCATTTCAGCCCTTCAACTTTTGATTTATGATTTAAATCCCTCTTTAAATTTTTAATGCTTATCAAATAATTGCTACATTTTTCCTAATAATTTTATTTTCCATCGATTTTTTTTCTTTGATTTATTTTTGCCACTTTCATTAATAATAATAATAATAATAATAATAATAATAATAGTAATAATAATAATAATAATAATAATAATAATAATAATAATAATAATAATATTTTTTTCTTGCTTACTCTTTTGTTAATGTTTTTGAGTGTTTTTTCTTCCGTTAAAATTTTATAATTTTAATTGTTTTTGCAATAATAGCAATAGTCATTTTATATCTAATATTACTGGGGATAAAAGACAACTCAAGAACAAAAAATAGACAAATTTACATAGGTTACCTACAATTAAAAAACGATACAAGTCACTTTTGTCTCGATTACACTGTTCCTTTTAAACGACAAACAAGTCATTATTATATGTTTTAATATTTATTGCATATTATCGCCTAAAAATATATAAAGAGAAAAAAAAAACATGACCTTGGATTTTTTGCAAGAAAAAAATTAATATCAGCATTCTTAAATACATTTAATATAATAATATGAAGAATAAATCTTATAAAAAAAAAAAATGGGCTTCGAATTGTAATTTTGTGCTCTTTTCTTCAAGTATATTTCTGAAAAAAAAATGGATTTTTATTATTTAAGATCTAATATTACCCGGGAAAAAATACAACTCAAAAAAACAAAAGGTAAACAAATTTGCCTACATTATATACAATTAAAAAATATATGAGGCACTTTCTGTTTCGACTATACTGTTCTTTTTAGATAGCAAATAAATAATTATAGCATGCAAAAAATATATATTCCTTTTTTGAAAAATATTGCAATGCTTTTATTTATAATGTGTCAGATCTAATATTACTGGGGAAAAAAGGCAACTCATATTATTTTTTTTTTAACAAATTTACCTAGGTTATCTACAATTAAAAATATATAAAAATCACTTCCCATTTCGATCACACTATATAATATGTGAGACTAAGTATATGTGTTTAATATTTATTTAATATTATCGCCTAAATATATATAAAAAGAGAAAAAAAATGACCTATAATTTCTTGAAAAAAAAATTAATATCAACATTCTTAAACATATTTAATATAATAATATGATGAAAAAATCTTATAAAAAAAACTTTGGCTTTGAATTTAAATTTATATTTTAGACCCTTTGTTTGTTTCTTTTAAGAAATGGTGACCTTTTTTTCACATGTATTTTTGATTTTTTACTGTCCAACTCAGTTGTTCTTTTTTAATCGGGTTTCTTTTGTTTTTTTAACCAGAGTATCCGTGACAATAAATTTCTTATAAATCATTTCACCTTCTTAGCAAATTTTCTAACAAATTTTATCCAAAAATTTTTAGCAATAGCAATATTCAATCACATTTTGATTGAAAAAAACAATTTTTAGCATATTTTATTAATTACAATTATACTAAGTAAATATTAAAATAACAAAATACAACATTTATAAAATCAATTAATTTTCTACATAGATAAAAATGCCCTGCGAAGCGGGCTAATGAGCTCGTCTCGTTTCTTACTATAACACACATATTCGTTTAGTTCACTTTGCTATTTTACACATAGTTTTGTTACCACAGTGTACAACACCAATTATAACCCTCTTTATAATTTAAAACTCTGTAAAAATGATTTTGAGTTGTATTCACTCGTGTCAATACACCTACCTCTGCAGAAGCTTTTACATACCTATCCCAAGATTGTCATTATAATTCAACAAATTACAAACAAGAAGTGTCTATATATATATATTACCTAAAAGATAAAACCTGTTGCCCTTTTATTGTAGATTTCTTCATTGTACACCTAGACTCAGTTTACTATACATTGCTACAGTATAATGACCATTTTGCCCTAGGATCGAAAATTTTTACCCCCAATACCGGGGGCATTTTCGAATTTTTCATGGGACACAAATGGTATTTCCAAATTTGATACGCCTCCATGTCCTATATCTTCCGTCGCGACGCGCTCCGGTATGCAACTTTTCATTTTAGTCCTCCTTCTTTTAATTTTTTAATAAATTACATAGAAATTATCATTATTATTTCATTATTTATTTTGGTCCTAAGGTTTTTATTTGTTTCAATGTTATCCTTCTATTGGAATTAATTATACATTTTATTTTTCATTTCGGTCCTTATTCTTTTAATTTTTTATTTGATATTCATTTGGGTTTTTTTTTATTCTTGGACAATGTTAATTTTTTTATTCGTATTTATGCATCTATGCTTTTAGTTTTTGTTTTTAGTTTTGGTTTTTTTTATTGGGGTTTTATTTTTAATCGGTTCAATCCTGAAATTTTAATTTATGCTGGTAATCATTTTAAAATTAATATTGCTCATTTTTTCCCTTTATTCGTGTGTTTTCTGTTATTTTTATTTGTTCTTTGGATTAGATGATTTTTATGATTTTACTATTTGCGCAATAATAATGATAATTTTAGTGATTATTTTTTTATTGTTTTTTTATAAAAATCTTTTGTTTTTTTTTATGATTTTTTAGGGTAATTTAATTATTTTACTTGTTTTGACAGTAATGTTGATAATAATTTTAACCGTCATAGCAATGATAAACGTGAGGATGAATTTTCAATTTATGTTTTTATCTTTTGTGGATAGAAAATTAACTATTTATTTTTGTTATTTGATTATTATAGGTTTTTATTTGAAATTAATTCATTTAGTGTTTTTTTTTTAATTCTTGGACAATGTTTATTTTTTATTCATATTTATGCATCTATGCTTTTAGTTTTTGTTTTGAGTTTTAGTTTTTTTTTATTGGGGTTTGATTTTTAATCGGTTCAATCCTGAAATTTTAATTTATGCTAGTAATCATTTTAAAATCAATATTGCTCTCTTTTTCCCTTTATTCATTTTTTTTTTGTGTGTTTTCTCTTATTTTTGTTTGTTATTTGGGTTAGATGATTGTTATGATTTTACTATTTGCGCAATGATGATGATAATTCTAGTGATTTTTTTAATTGTTTTGTTATAAAAATCTTTTGCTTTTTTTTTAATGATTTTTTAGGGACAATTTAATTATTTTAATTGTTTTGATAATAATTTTAACTGTTATATCAATGATAATGAAAATAACGTAAGGATGAATTTTCAATTTATATTTTTGTCTTTTTGTGGATAGAAAATTAACTACTTATTTTTGTTATTTGATTATTACAGGTATTTTTACAATTTATATTTTGTTTTTGTTTGATTTAAATTGAATTATAAAATGAACTAATCTTAATGCAGTGAATTCAATAATTCAAATATCCGAATCTTCTTGTTTTTTTAATGATAATGATAAATTTATGTTAGTTATTTCGTTGAAAATTACTAAACAGATAAATTTATATCGATTTAAAATTTATATATTTTATAGAAAAATAATTAATATTTTTTACATTGAAAAAAATATGGTGTCGCCCGCGAAGATGCGCGGGGGTAGTGGCTGGTATATATATATATATATATATATATATATATATATATATATATACATGTCGTAATATTGGACACAATAAAAACAAAAGTTCGTATACATGTCGTAATATTGGACACAATAAAAACAAAAGTTAGAAAATGAAATATATTTGAGTTCCAATATTGTGTTTTTCTTTTTCTTTGATGTGAAATCGATTCCAAGCCCTCTATTTGAGTACCCCTATCTACTCGTTTATTCTTTATTTTATGCGACCAAGACTACTATAGCTACACATTATCTGAAATGATAATTCATTTCAAATTCCTTTTATTTTGAAAGACATAATTTCAATTCTTAGAAGCGCGATCATGAATATGAAAATTGAAATTCCTAAAATCACATTCATGGGAGATTTTTCTTTTACTAAATTATCAGCTATTTACTTTCCTATCTTAACATGTCACTCCTTGCTATTTAAAATTCCTCAATTGTCATATTCATTAATGTGCTTAATCTTAAACGGAGATCGGTGCTTGCCAGAATCTTTTTCGTGAATTGATTAGAGGCTGTTTGGGACAACGTTTCAAACGCTGTTTCCAAAAAATTCAATTATTTTTTTCATTTTAAATGAATATGTTTTGGTGTTTTTAGATCATTTTGATGTAATGATGTCAAAAATAATTTTTTTTATATAAAAAAAACATCATTTTGATGTATTTCGCATGAAAAACACTTTATAAAGCTACCGCAACCACTCTTCCAACCAGGACCTTACTTATTTCTGAATATTTGAAGATCGAGTAGATTTTCCAACCCTGAATGACAAAACGGAAAGCATTACAACCCAGGCCACTGCTGTTGTAAATTGTGCATGAAGACCAGAAAACAAATCGCATAACGCCTGCTGCAATCAACTCGGGAATACTGACAGAAAAATAGAAAACTATAGATGGCATAATTTTGCCATTAAATGAGTGGATCATGAAGCCAGCCGGTGTTGAGCTTGAGAGTTATAGCCCATGCAATTTTATCTGAAAACGATATGTGCCTGCAGGATTTCTCTCTCTCAGTGTACAGGGATAACATTTATTTTTACTGTATCCTCGATCGCATGGATCTTGAACTGCCTCTGCCATCGGTGCTTATTAATGGGTTCTTCATCTTTCAAATTCAACCACACATGAAAATAATATAAATTATATTATAGATTTTAGTTTAATATTTTAAGTTTTTAGGTAAAATAATTTCTTAATATAATATCAGAACTTTATTATCCTGGTAATCAAGAGTTCGAATCTTACCATCCTCATTCTATTTGATGAAAAACCAAGCACTAAGCAATATGAGTTTATACAAGTTTCAAGTCCAAAAGGCTTTAAGTTGAGGAGGTGTATTAGAGAATACTATAAATCATATTATAGGTGTTAAGGAACCATCTCACCTAAAAACTTAATCTTATTGGTGAGGCTCTAGAATATGATTTATATTATTCTCTAACACACCCCCTCACGTGAAAGCTTTTTGTTCTTGAAACTTGCACAGACCCGCATTACTTTGTGCTAGATTTTTTTTATCAAATAGAATAGGGGTGGTGAGATTTGAACTCATGACCACTAGGTCAACAAAGCTCTGATACCATGTTAAGGAACCATCTCACCTAAAAACTAAAAACTAAAAACTAAAGCTTTTAGGTAAGATGGTTCTTTAACCATAGAATCTCACTTAACAACGTAAACTTTTAGATAAAATAGTTTTTTTGATATGCCGGTCCCACCACTGAAAACTGTACATGCATTATGATATGTTTGCTGCAGCTGCATCACTTTTGGAACTTTGAGCTCGTAGCCATGTTTATGGCGTTGATGTTGTCGCGATATAATGTGGGAGGAGCAGGGATTAAATTGTCAATGCCTTTCAGATAAGTTCAGCGGTGGTTAATGCCACTGGACGGTATCTCCCCCCGCTATGGTATATAGCTTTGCTTTTTAGCTCTCCTAATAACAGATAATCACTCGCACTCATGTAGATAACAACCCTCGTTTAAAGAACGGTGGTCGTACTTGGATCTGCCCAGTCCGCATCACCATATTATAATCATAGAAATAATATCTACAATTATTATTATTATTATTATTATTACTGTTAAAATAATAAAAATAAATAAATTACCATTAAAAATAAATAATTATATAAAACTCAAAAAATTTAACAAAAAAACAAGAAAAAAAATTAAAATTATTATTATTACTGCATAAATAAATAAAATAACAAAATTACCCCAAAGAATGAAAAAAAAAAACTAAAAATTTTAACAAAAAAGCAAACAATAAAATAAATGACAAAACAAAAATAAATATTATTAGCGCATCTAACTGACCCACTGACCAAATAATTTAAGATTATGTTGGTAAATGCGGTGCATAAAATATTTATTTGACTTAAAAAGTAAAGAAAGAAAGAATAAAAAAAAAGAAATTTTAATTTTCAAATGATTACCAGCAAAAATTAAAATTTAAGGACTAAATTAAATAAAATACAACCTCAAAAAAAATTAAAAACCAAAACTAAGAGCATATACATATAAACATGGACAAAAAATACAGACTATTTCAAAAAGATCAAAAAAATTAAAGGAATTAAAATCAAATAAAAAATTAAAAGAATAAGAGCCAAAATGAAAACAAAAATATATGATCAATTTCAATCGAAGGAAAAAATTGAAAAAATCCAAACTTCTATACCAAAAACATTAAGGGATTTAAAACCAAACCCAAAATTAAAAGAATAAGGACTGAAATGAAAACAAAATATATATTCAATTTCAATTGAAGGACAAAATTGAAACAAATCAAAATTTCTATAACAAAAATCAGGATCAAGCAAAACAATCAAAAGATTAGAGACTGAAATGAAAATGTCATAAACCAAGGAGACTTTCGTGTAATTTAGGCTGCAAGAGAGAGAAAAGGAAAAAAAAGACCAATCAATCAACATCATGTTTACAACCACCGTGTGACAACATGCACACCACCATGTGGAAGACGACATGACGGTGTATCCAGTGAGACATCTGGAACCACCAAAAGATGCCGCACGCGTCACCTGAAGAGAGCGTAAGTAAGAAAACGGTCAGTGGGTTAGTCAGACGCGCTGACAATGTTCTCCAGGAAAACAAAAATATAAAATTACCTAAACAACCCTATAGTTAACTCTTGGATTTTGTCTTTTCTCAGAGCATATCTGTACTTTTATTGTTTATGTTTTTTTGAATACCAGAAACACCCTACCAACAACTCTTGGTTTTTGTCTTATTTGAGAGTAATATGATTATTTTACTATTTATATTAGTGTATAAAATAGAAAATACCCCTGGGTAGTCAATTGTTTATTGTCTGCTGGCAGGGGTAAAAATATAATTTTACTATACAAAATACCTGAAAAAGACTCAAATACCCAAAAAAATCAAAGAATATCAATCGATTCCATAAAAAAAAATCTAAAATGCTCCTGAGTCTAAAAGTTAAAATTTTATGCGACAATTACAATTCGTGGTAATCTGTATCTACTACTACAATTTACCTTCTTTTTTAATGTTTCTTATCCTGAAAAGGTAATCTCACAATTCATATTTCCAGTGAGTATGAATTATTTTTTCATCAGTCCAATTGAATTAAGGCTAGTTACTGAGGATACTATTTCGTCATGATAAATAACAGCTAAGTCATGGTTCATGGTTGGAAGACGACCATTCTATTGCGGTCACAAATATATTAACAAACGTTTTTCTCTAATTATATATTTAATATATCTCATTCATTTTGTTTTTGTTAAAAAGTTCTTTAAAAAAAAATGTTATCATGTCTTCAGCCCTTTGATTTTGTACAATCGTTTCAATCAATCAAAGTGCAAAATGATCCCATCTATTTAATATAATTTATATTATTTTTTTCCCTATTCCTTTTTATGTTTCTCATTATTGCAGTGATTAAAAATTATCTTGTTTAAAAATTTAAATTTTTAAGTGAAATCTCAAGATATAATTTATATTATTTAATATATTTTCTTAAAGCGAAAGCCTTTTGGACTTGAAATTTGAAAAAACTTATACTATTTTATGTTTAATTTTTATCAAATAAAATAGAAAAGTGAGATTTGAACTCATGATCGCTTGATCAATAAAATTCTAATATAATTTTAAAAAATTATATCATCTAAAAATTTAAGTTAATAAATAAAACATCAAAATTCAATTTATATTATTTTGTAAGTGATAAAAGCAAAGCCTAGTTGAATTAATAAAACCGAGCAACTATTATGGATATAATGCGCCTCTGATTATAATGCGGTGAATTAAAGATTTCTCCACTTGTTGACCATAAGAACCATTAAATTCAAGATATCATTCCACTACGTGTCAGCTCCCACCCATCAAATTTTCAATGGAGTTGGGTGCTCAATTATGAGTCTCATTAATAGAAGTCGACACGTGTACCATAGACCTAAAGAAATTAATTCGTATATAATATATTTGATACGATGTAGTTTGATGATACAATGCAATGCAATTAAGAATGTAATGTAATTAGAAGCTAAATGAAAAGGAGAAATTATCAAAATTTTAATGATCTCTTTATGAGTGATGCAAGCAATCTACATTCACATCTAGTTTCATGATTTTCGATAATGCTTGAGGTAAATGTACAAATTCATAACTTTTTCTTATAACATGAGTGTCCGGGTTAGCTTACATGTTTCTCAAATAATCTTATAAACTCTAGAGTGAACGATATTTATCAAGTCTCTAGTGGTTTTAAAGATTGTAAGACTCGAATTAATGACCTCTAAGGAACAAATTTATAGCTGAATCACTAAGATGCACCTCTTAGGGTGTCATGTTAGTCGATTCATCAAATTATTCTTAATATTTAAATACTTGATTTCTCATAAATGGAGATTTAAATATTTTATTGATAAAAATAAAATCTAAGTTACTTTTTTTCGCCTTCCAATTTGGTGTTCCTATTTGGTGAGAAAAGCAATTATACCCACAATACCGATTGCCAAATCCTCATCCTTTTGTTTCTCAATTTCCCATACTTTTTTCCCCTTGCACGGGACTTTCTCTATTGCTAGCTCAATACTAGGATAACTGGGTGAGTTTTCTTCATGTAGGCTAAGCCCATATATATATATGGTCACATAAGCCCGTTTATAATAACTTAAAGTTTTATTTATTTTTTAAAAGCATTTTAAAAAAAATTAAAAAAAAAATCTCCTTGCTTGAAATTAGATTTTTGCTTTTAATTTTTTTTAAATCAATTTTATACGTTGATATAAAAATATTTTTTTTAATTTTTAATATATTTTCAAATAAAAAATACTTAAAAAACAACTATTATCACAATCTTAGTGTCTGATTGGGAGTTGGTTAAAATTGATTTTGAAAGTGTTTTTCGTTCAGAAATACATCAAAATGATATTTTAAAAAAAAAATATTTTTAACATCAGCATATGAGATTGATTTAAAAATACAAAAAAAATAATTTAAAATAAACAATAATAATAAATTTTAATTTTTTTTAAAAATATTTTTAAAATACAATGTCAAACAATGTATTCATCATTCCCGAAATACCCATTGCCAGATGCATATTGTCTAATTCTTTTTTTTCAAACAAGAGCTTCTTATCAAATAGTAAATGCCCCGATATAATGTTCTACATTAAATAAATTATAGAATACGGCATTGCTTCTTTTTCTTTTTGTTTTTTTTATCTTTATCCGATCATCGCTACTAAAATAATTTAAGTTTTTGATCAAAATCTATAATTGAGAATAAACTGTGTGGTGGAAAATTCGGTGATAATTGTTTTACAATTTTTCTATTGCCTCTAACTTTTTATTTATTTATTTAGCTTATTTACTTTGCCTCTAACCTCTTATATTAATCTCCATCACATTTTATTTCTGCTATAAATTAAGTGTTTTACAAAAACTAATTAACTATTTTTCTCATTATGTAAATTAAATATTGGGTAAAGATCGGGGCAAATGCCCTTCTAAATTAATCGAGGAATAGTGGACCCAATCAGGTCATAGTACAGCAAAGTATAAACTCCTGTCGGTGGGTCAGTTATAATATCCGACCCCCTATCTATCAAATCTTTGGTTAACCCAAAGTTTGCCAACCAATCTGCCACACAATTGGCCTCTCTGTAAACATGAAATAATCTCACTTCCCAATCCCTTCCCAACATATCCTTAATTTGCATAACAAGGTTATAATTTCTATCTACCCTCACAATATCCCCATTAATAATCCCAACTACACTTTTGGAATCTGTCTCTAAAATAACTTTTCTAAACCCTTTTTCCCACGTAAGCTGTAACCCAACATAGATAGCCCATAATTCTGCAGTTATGGACGAACAATAACCAATATTTCTCGCAAACCCCCCTACCCAAGTCTCCATATGGTCTCGAATAACTCCTCCAGCACCTGCCATCCCAGGGTTACCCTTACTGCATCCATCCACATTGAGCTTGATCCATTCCTCCACTGGGTATTTCCAACCAATGTTATCGATCTTTGCATCGCCATTTGCCCCATTACCACTTTGCAGCTGGTTTTTACTATCTCCAACCATTCTTCTAATAGCCAAAACAGTCCCAAACCAATTACCCCTGTCTCCTTCAAATGTTCTGCTACATCTCTCTTTCCAAACGTACCATATAGTAACGCCGAATATCAGATTCCATTCCTCATTTCTCATGCCTCTATTTCTGGAGGATAAATTAGAGATCAACCATGTATACCAACTTTGGCTGTAGAATAAATCCCTTTCCTCTACCCTCACAAAGACCTCCCAAATTCTCCGAGCTTTAGGGCAATCTCGGACTGCATGCATTAAGGTTTCCGCTTCATTAACACAATGATAACAACATCTATTATCTGTTAATCTTCTTCTCCATCTCATGTCATTAGTCATAATAGCATTATGCGCTACAGTCCATAGAAACACTCGGATACGCTCCATTCCCTTCCACTTCCAAATTATTCTCCATATAGGGTCCCTGTCTACAACCTCTTCTTCCTCTCGAACCAAATAAGCTGACCGAACTGTAAATCTTCCATCCGAGGAGTGATTCCACACCACTTTATCATCTATCGCATCCTGCATAGGAGGAATATAGCCTGCAATACCCATTACAACCTGCACAGGAATTAAGTGAGCAAAAATCTCCCATTTCCAATTACCTCTACAGTCCACCATCTCCGCCACCGTACAATTGAGATTGTCTATCTGAGCTCCTGGGATTAAATGGTTTAGAATTGGGCCATAGCTCTCCAACCAGCTATCTTTCCAAAACAGAGTTTTTCTGCCATTTCCCAAATTCCAACTAATGTTTTGATTCACCACATTCCATTCTTGACAAATGGACTTCCACAATATAGAGTCTCTTGAGGATGCCACCGGAAGTCCAGTACCCCTATTAGATCTCATATACTTGTCTTTTAAGAACTGAACCCATAGAGTATTTTCCTGCTGCATTCCCCACGCCAATTTCATTATAAAAGCTCTATTCGACGGTTCCATTTTTCTTAGGCCCATCCCCCCTTCTTCTTTTGGTTGACACATCGTCTTCCAATTAACAAGATGAATCTTGTCTCTACCTTCTTTTTGGCCCCAAATGAATCTCCTGCAAATTTTCTCTATCTCTTTGCATGTGTGTTTCGGGATAACCGCTGCTTGCATAGAGTATAAAGGAATAGTGGCTAACACAGATTTGCATAATGTGATCTTTCCCGCCAGCGATAAACTATTAGCTTTCCACCCTGCTAACCTCTTCTGAAGATTCTCTAGCACATAACTGTAAGTCTGTTTAGTAACCCGTTGATGAAGTAATGGCACTCCAAGGTATCTCCCCATATCTGTAGTGACTTGAAACCCGCTCTTCCTACTTATAGCATTAACCATAGATGTCGAGACATTCTTGGAAAAGAAAATTCTTGTTTTAGCAGCACTGACTTTCTGCCCCGAAGCTGAACAAAACATATCCAAACAATACATGACTCTTTCAATCTGATCTATGCTAGCCTTTGTAAAAAGCAACATGTCATCCGCAAAGCACAGATGAGAAATCTTCATTCCATTTCGACGAACACTAAAAGGTTTCCATCTGTTTTCCTCCACACTCCGATTTATTATCTGCGTTAATCTTTCCAAACACAAGACAAAAATATACGGAGATAACGGATCACCTTGCCTTATACCTCTGCTGGGATTAAAATTCTGAGTTGCACTACCATTCCACAGGATGCTAAGGGATGGAGACTCAATACACTGCATAATAATTCTTATTACTTCACTAGGCATTCTAGCTACCGTCAGAGTATCTCTAATAAAACTCCAACTTAACCGATCATACGCCTTTTTCAGATCAACTTTGATGGCCATAAAACCCCTTTCTCGCCTTTCATATTCCTCATTGTATGAATCACCTCTTGGGCAACAATTATGTTATCTGTGATATGTCTTCCTGGAACAAAACTACTCTGAACTTCACTGATCATCTTCGGCATCAACTTTTTCAACCTCCCCACCAGCACTTTAGTAATAGTCTTGAAAATCACATTACATAACCCAATCGGTCTAAATTGATGAAGGTACTCCGGCATATGGACTTTTGGGATTAAGACCACATGAGACTGGTTAACTGGAGCTATATTAATATTGCCTGCAAAGACATCTCTCACATACCTGCAAACAGACTGGCCAACCTTCTGCCACTGAGATTGGTAGAAAATAGGCTGGTAACCATCCGGACCTGGGGCCTTATACGGTTTCATCCCAAAAATAGCTGCTTTAATTTCCTCATCAAGAACTGGAGTGACTAAATTTGCCATGAAAGTAAGGTCTATCTCTGGAAAGTATCCTTCCAAACTTCTAGACTCTTGAATCTCCTCTTGCTCAAAACTGAATAATTTCTGGAAATACTCCCTAGCCATCTTCTTTAAGTTATCCTCTCCCCACACCCAAACATTCTGCTCATTTTTCAAAGCTTTGATTTTGTTTCTTTGCCTTCTAATGATTGTTTTCGTGTGGAAATAAGAAGTGTTTCTGTCGCCAAACGAAATCCATTGGCAACGTGATTTTTGGTACCAGTGAATTTCCTCCTGCCGCAGAATCTGTCTATATTCAGTCTCTAAAGTCTCCTCCAACTGGTATAATGAAGGATTTCCACGACTTGCTATAGCTTTCTGAACTCCCCCTAATCTGTCCAAAACCCTTCTTTTCCGCTGAAAAATGTTACCATATACTTCCTTATTCCAAATCTTCAGCCGATTTGTCAAACTCTGAAGGGCCCTGGGTAACTCTGATCCTGTCTCCCAGCTTTTACTAACAAACTCCGCAAACTCTTTATGTTGTAACCATGCTGCCTCAAACCGAAATGGTCTGTCATTACTATGAACTCTTCCTCTCATCCCTTCAAGCTCAACAAGGATAGGATGGTGGTCCGATTTAACTCTTGGGAGGACTATCACATTAGCATCCTGGTACATTTGTCTCCATTGAGCATTGCCAAAACACCTATCCAGTCTTTCATACACTCTATCCCCTCCATTTCGAACTCCCCCTCGCCATGTGAATTTTGGGCCCTTGCTCCCCATGTCTATTAATTGACAATTCTGCACCCATTTAGCGAACCGGTATATTTTCCTATGATCAACACCAGCTCCCCCTACCTTTTCTGAAGCCAACAACACTTCATTGAAGTCACCTATAACCATCCATGGCAAGCTAACCCTCCTAGCCAACTGAACAATTTTCTCAAAACATTGTCTTTTTAATTCGGCATTTGGATTAACATAAACCACCGTAAAAATCCATTCTTCATAACTTCCTTCATTCACTATACCGTGAATAAAATGCCGAGAAGACTCCAGAATTTTTATATTAATTTTCGACTTATTCCACAACAACCATAAATCTCCTGACATTCCCTGCGCTTCCACTCTATAGCTAGATTCAAAACCTAATTTCTCCACAATTTTATCTGCTTTATCTCCACTAATTTTAGGTTCCACAACCGCCAAAAAATTACAATTAAATAATTTCCTCCAATCATGCACAATTGTGCAGAATTCATTATTTCCAGCTCCTCTACAATTCCAAAATATGAAATTCATTAAAATATGTTGATAACAATTCGTACCAGACAGAAGAACTATATCTTCAACAAGAGACTGCCTCCCGACCATCTTCTTCTTCCATCCTGATGTCCTCTCCAGGCATGTCTTGCCCGTCTACTCTCTCATTCTCTATTATCATCTCATTTTCCTCATCCATCCGCGTTATTTCGTCTGGAGGGTCTGGCCAACAATTACTCTCCATCGTCCGAGTAACCTGGCTAGCATCATTTTTTTTCTTGTTCATATCAGTCGACCTGGGCTCCACGGTTTCTGAGTGAATTGATTTCCGAATAACCACTGCCATGCTCTGCTTTCTATCTCTCATTTCCTGCTTCCCGTTTCCTTCCATTTTTTCTTTTCCTTTCCCACTGGTTGCTGGCATTGCTGGCTTCGGTGGCTTCGGTGTGGGCTACTTAAACCCAGCCCTTCTCTCCTTTCCTCCATCAGCCAGCCCACTACCTTGCGCAGCCCGGTCCATCTTCAGCCCATTACTTTGAGCAGCCTGGTCACTCTTCAGCCCACTACCTTGCGCAGCCCGGTCCATCCTCAGCCCACTTGAGCCCATGCTGGCCCGTTGCTTCTTTCGGCCCAATGACCTCCCATCCTCCTGCGTTAAATCCCTCTTCTCTGCCATATCCGTTTCTGTTTCCTTTTCTTCATTTCTTTCCCCATTATCTTCCGCTCCCCCAAATCCAGCATTCTCATTTACTTTCAATAACGCATCATATCTTGTGGATACGTTTATTGTGCCTTCCTTTAATGTCTCTGCTGTACCTCCATGTTTCTCGGCATGACTTCCTCTCTTTCCATCTGCAGGTTTTGTCTCGATCCACCGGGACCTCCGATCGTCGGCGAGGTCGTCGTTCAGCAATCATCCAGGTTCCAAACGATTCCATCACCTCTGGTCTGACTACTGGCACCTCTGGACTCTCAGGTACGTCCATACTTCTCATCTCTTCCTTCTCTGTGTGAATCTCATTAGGGCACAATTCTTGCTTATGGCCATATTGGCCACATTTAAAACATACAAGATGTAGTCCTTCATACATAATTCTGCGAATTCTTCTTCTTAGTTTGAATTAAATATGATGACAGTGTTTGTATCCAAAAGAAAAAAAATATTTTGGTGATGATTAATAGTAGTGAGAATTAATAATGGTATTAAGTAATCATGTTTTTAGGGAAAATGGTGGTGGTGATTTTTATAACTATTATTAATTATTAATAGTTTTATATAGGAAAATTAATTACTCATAGACTAATTGGATTTTTTTAAAAATAAAACATAATTCTTTGTGATCGATTTTCTATCAAAATAAATATTTATTTTATGGTACAAATTTATCGTTGTAAATTAATAAGGTTATTAAGATAGAAAAATCTACTAAGCTACAAAACTTTTTTTACTAGAGAAAAAACAAAAAAGAAAACAAAACTACATATTACACTGAAAAAAAAGTTAAAAAAGAAAATGAAAAACAAAAATTAATTAAAGGAAGCAGGGAGCTTACAAAAATAAACTTGGACCGATGTAGATTCTGGATGGACTGTGTACTATCTAGTGTCTACCAAATACAAAAAAAAATACTCACCAAACATATAACATATGATTTTGTGACAACTAAATAGAGCTAAAGGATAACATTTGATTGATGAGTAAAATGATTGGCAAAAGTTTTTCTTGGGCACTGTTTTTTAAAAATATTTTTGAAAAAAAATATTTTTTTTTTATTTTTTATTTTAAATTTTTAAAAAAATTAATATTTTTAGATCATTTTTATGTTCTGATGCTAAAATTAATTTAAAAAAAAATAAAAAAAATATTATTTTAATATATTTTTAAATAAAAAATACTTTAAAAAAATATCAACTACTCCGAACATGGACTGCTGGACAAGTATCATTGTACCCTGAAAGCTGATTACTCGGCAATAATGTTGACTAGAGTTGCCAATAATAATGTGTTTTTTGGTATCATAAAATTTAATTAATTAATGATTGTGCCTTTTGGTGTTATAAAATTTAATTAATTAATGATTGTGCCTTTTGGTATTATAAAATTTAATCCACGGTTTAGCAATGGAAAAATGGAAATTGAGTAGCGCTTCTAAAATACAAGTAGTATCTTCACTACAGCTGGACATGAGGACTTTCGTGCCATGCATTTTTGCTGGTCTAATTTAATTTTTTGTTTTTGTTTTTGTTTTTGTTTTTGTTTTTATTTGGCTAATTATTATGTTTGTTTGGCTAATCGGTTTACAGTACAACCAAATTCTGTATATTCGACGAGTGTTGGTGAAATTGTTTTTAAAAATATTTTTTATTTAAAAATATATTAAAATAATATTTTTTATTTTTTAAAAATTGTTTTTGATATTAACACATGAAAATGATATAAAAATATTAAAAAATATATTTTAATTTAAAAAAAAAATACTTTTAAAACGTAATTTAGAGGTGGACTCTTGGTTTGTTTGGGCAGCCAGAAGTTCGGCATATATATATATATATACAAGAAAATACCCTTCTTATTTTTATTGAAAAAACGGTACGGTGCCCTATTATAATCACCTGTCGCATTTATTTATTTTTCAATTAAATATATTATTATTTTTACCAAATTGATGCACTGTGGCCACTTCTTCCACCATGATCATGACAATCATCCACTCTGCTGTATCATATTATAAACTCTTCTCGTGGTTATCACTTTTATTTATTTTATTGTAGTTGTTGTTGTTTTTATCATTGTTATTATTAATTTTTGTTGTTATCATTGTAGTTGAAATATAATTTTTTAATAATTATTTTTTCATATCAAAAAATATTTTTCTACATATTATAAAAATATATTTTCATATAAAAATAACATAATTATAAATTGTACTGGGTTTTTTTTTTTTATCATAATTGCATTGTAGCGGTGATATAGTTATGATGTTTTTAGAGTGTTCCTATGAAAATGGAAAAATTATAGATTTTGTCAAAAAAATTAAATATTTAGTTGTACTGTAACGGTGGCATAGTTGTGGATTTTAAGAAAATAATATTTTTTATATATTTTTTCTTTTTATATCTGATATCCCCTTGACACCATTATCTTCAGAGGATTAAATTAATATTTTAATTTTCACGGCATATTATCCAATCTACGACTCTAAAATTTTAAAATATGGTGTATAAATATTTACAAGGTTTGACTGCCATTGAAACTGTATAAATGAAATTACTGGTAACATGACAAAAGTTCCAGTAAATCTGACCACCCATTGCGAATCCTCCTCCTCATAGAACAGACAAGCTCTTCGACATCTTCCAGCAATAAGTGGAACTCCAGTCGGATTATATTAATGTTGCTCGCCCACTATTTTTTTTTTATGACTGGGATGTCTGGATTGTTAGAGAATAATATAAATTATATTATGGGACCTCACTTACAAGCTTAAGCTTTTAGGTGAGATGATTTCTTAACATGGTAATAGAGCCTTGTTGACCCAGCGGTCACGAGTTCGAATCTCACCACCCCCATTCTATTTGATAAAAAAAACCAAACACAAGGTGATGTGGGCATGTGCAAGTTTCAAGCCCAAAGGACTTTCACTTGAAGGGAGGGTAGAGAATAATATAAATCATATTATGGGGTCTCACTTACAAGCTTAAGCTTTTAGGTGAGATGGTTCCTTAACACAGACCAGCTTACGCGCACCTCGACTATTTCTTGGACCCACTGAACATCCTGCAAGCTCAGTGAGCAAGTAAGGCACCACGGGAGTGACAGGCGTACCGCGCAGAGATAGACCAAGAAACAAGAAGAGAGAACCCCTCCAGCTTTCACTCCTACTAGAACTCGAACCTGGATCCTGTGAAGGAGGGAGCTCCCCTTCAACCGCTGGCCCACCACTTTCTTTCGTCGGGAAATCGCTGCCTAAAACGACGAGTTTCTGGTCATTTCAAATATTGCTTTCTATTTTAAGTTTTTAACCGATAAGCACCGTAATCCAAATTACTGTTAACCCTGTATCTGAAATTGACAGAACCTGGACTGAGTTTTGACCAGATTCAAGCAGACATCTCCATGGCCTCAAAATGGACAGAACCTGGACTGTGTTTTGATCGGATTCAAGCAGACATCTCTGTAGCCTGGAATACATAAGTTGCGTTTTTTCTTGGTTTTTTATTTGAAGAAAGTGGACCTCGAGCTGGCTGGGTGGGTGCTGCAAACTGTGTCTAGTTTTATATTGGATGGATGACTCAGATATGCTTGTGTTTCTATTCACCACCAAATAAATAGATTGCTATCATTGCTTGTGCTGCTATTAATAACTAAGTTATTGGGTGTGAATAAAACATTATAGGAGTTTAATAAAAAAATATTATTGATTTAAACAATCGTCAGTTTTTATTTTCTTATAACAATTTTTGAAGGGATAAAGTTGAAGTCTAAAATTGGTACACACTTGAAACGAATACAAAATAAATAAATTGAGAGTTTTGATTAGTCTAAAATTGGTAAAAAACAATTTTGAACTTGGTAACCATCAGAGTTAATAAAAGTTTTCAAACAAAGCCCCTAACTTACCATTTGAGAATTTCATTATTATTATTTTATTATTTTTGGGTCTTCTAGTTGGTTTAGGTAAGTTCTTTGGTTTATTTAAGGGGAGAGATACCTTAACATAATGTTAAGGAAAAAAATAATATTAACGTGATTAAAATAAATCTAGTTTAATAATATTTTTAAAAAAAAAAGACGAAACAATGAGAAGAAATTCATGGAGACACAAAATTAGATAAAAAAAAATGAATCAACAGAAAATAGTGCAATAAATATGTAATCTAGGTAAAAATGGAGAGTCAATTCATGATAACTCACAAAACTCATGGCCAAAGGATATCCTGATATAAAAAAATAAATTAAAAAGATTATATTTTACAAAAAAAACTACTAATAGAAAAAATTTGGTCCGAGGATAAGGAAAAAATGCATAAGTGAACAAAAAAAGGTATAAGAAAACAAAATAAAAAAATAATAAATTGGTCCGGAGATTAGTCGTGGTGAGCGTAAGCTGGCCTGGACACCCTGGTTATCAAAAATAAATTTGGTTCGGGGATTAGTCATGGTGCGCTTAAGGTGGCCCGGAGATCCTGGTTATAAAAAAATATATAAGTAAAAAAAAAAAACTTAAGTTGATTCAGAGATCATGGTTATAAAAAAAATGTATAAGTTAAAGAAAACAAAAAATATATATAAGCGTGAAAGCACAGTAGCAATCCATATTGTTTTAAAAACAAATTTGGTCTGGGAATCAGTCGTGGTGTATTTAAGTTGGCCCGTAGACTCCGGTTATAAAAACAAATGTATAAGTGAACTAAACAAAAACTATAAGAAAAAAAAGGAAAAAAATGTACCAACAGGAAAACACTTTAGCAAAAAAAAAATAGGTCCGAGGATTAGTTGTGATACGTATAAGCTGGTCTAGATATCTTCGTTATCAAAAAAAATTGGATTCGGGGATTAATTATGGTGCGCTTAAGCTAACCCGGACACCCCAATCATAAGAAACAAAAAAAAAAAAATATAAGTGGAAAAAGAAAAAAAAATAAAAAAGTATAACCAACAAAAAAAAATTCATAGAAAAAAATGAAAAAAAAATATAATCAGAAGAAAACGAAAAAAACATAATCAAGAAAAAAAGAAAAAAAGAAAGCTACGAAAAGAATTGGATCCGAGGATTAATCGTGGTGCGCCTAAGCTAACCCAGACACCCTGATTATAAAAAAATAAAAAAATATAAGTTGAAAAATAAAAAAATAAAAAACAATATAACCAGCAAAACAAATATTTTATGGAAAAAAAAATAATTAGTAAAAAAACATAATAAAAAAAGCAAAAAAAGAAGAAGCAAGAAACGGAAAAAAAAAGAAAAAAATAATTAGAAATAAAACAAAAATAAAACGTAATCAGAAAAAAGAAAAGAAGCAAGAGACAAAAAAAAGAAGAAAAGGAAATCACTATTGCAATCCACAGTGTTATGTGTGGGGAGCAACAATGATTTCCCCACACGGTTTAGTGTTTTGTATATATATATATATATAAAAAAAAATAAAAATTTATACATTAAGGAAATGATCACTCTTCTAACCTTAAAATAATTTATTGTCTATTCTCTTGTTTGATTTCTTTTACTTACTCAATTTTTTATTCTGCATAGCACAAACCATAATAAAAAGTGAAATAATTTTTTACATTATTCTGTATTAAAGTTTTTAGAAAGAAAAGAGCTTTTATTGATCTATTTATTCATCAATGTAAAATCTTTGTCAGAATTATTATTATTATTATAAAGAATCTTGATAATAATTTTTATATATTAAGAAAATGCTCACTCTTTTAACCTTAAAATAATTTATTGTATATCCTCTAGTGCTAGCAATATGATTAAAATATTGTTTTTATACTTACTTTTTATTCATAGGAGCATAAACAAGAATAAAAAGCGAACCATTTTTTTACATTACTCTCTATTAAAGTTTTTGGAAAGAAAAAAGATTTTATTGATCTATTTATTCATCAATGTATTTGTCAAATTTATTTATATATGTAGAAAATCTTGATAATAATTTCCATATATTAAAGAAATGGTCGCTCTTCTAACTTTAAAATAATTTATTGATAATCCTTTAGTGCTAGCAATATGATTGGAATATTGTTTCTTATACTTACTCAATCTCTTATTCTCAGTAGCACAAACAAGAGAGAAAAATGAGCCAAATTTTCTACATTACTCTTGATTAAAGTTTTTGGAAAGAAAAGAGATTTTATTGATCTATTTATTCATTAATCTAAAAACTTTGTTAGAATTGTTTATATATATAAAAAAAATTGATAATTAAAATCAATATAAATACAGATCTTTTTAAAAAAAGACACATATCTATTTAAAATGAACTTTATTTAAAATAGAGTTTTAACATACATAACTCTTGATTTAAGAGATTTTAGACATAACTTTTGGCTTAAGAGTTTTGACAAAAAGAACTTTCATTAACTTTTATAATCCCCCACATGAATGAAAATTATCTAATCAAAGTAAAGTAGAACAAAAGTGAGAAATCTACATCAAGTAAGGTAGTTTTTTTGCCTTAAATCTTTTTTAGTTAAAATTATGAATTCACATAGCTAACTAGTAAACATAATGTGTTAAACTATTTATCTTGTTGTATGAACCTGAATAATAGAGATCACAAAAAAAAATTATATATAATTTTGGTTCTCGTTGTCCTGGTTTCAAATAGTATTTTAGAAATTTTAGCATATTCAATTCTCATAGAAGTGGCCTTGTTTCACACTAACATGGATGATTTTTTTTATATTAAAAATAACCTATAAAACCCCACTAAATTTTTTCAAGCTTTAAAAATCAAAATTAGCTTAGTTTATCCTAGTTTTTTCTACAAACAATATTTTTCATCATAGGAAGGAGTAATAGTACTTGTACTTAATTGACATATGATTTAGTTGTTCTTTTTAACATAGATCTTAGGGCCTTTAGTCAACTAGATTAAGTGGCCACCATAAAAATTATTTAAATATAGGCTATAATCACATTCCCTTCAATGATTTATTGACTTTTTTTTCTTAAAAATATGGTATACCTAATATTTATCCATTTATTACCTTTACTCAAGCAAACATGTAGTTAGGAATATAATATAGAAGTCCTTATATAATATAACTTTGTGATCTCATGTTTACAAATCATTTATATATCTACAACATGAATTCTTTTATACACATAATTAATTTTTCCATATGGAGTCCTCATACATGTTAGTTTAGTGTACTTGTATTTCAACAAACACTTACTTATTAGTTTCAAGGATCTCTCTTATACCTCAAATTATGAGAATAAATATTCTTTTATAAATAAAAGATCATAATATATATTAATCTCAATATTTCTAATTGATGTCCACTATTTATAAAAACATTAAACATTAATATTTAAGAGCAATACTTTGAAGTTGTCTTGAGCTTGTCTTTTATTATCTTTGTCAAAGACATAGACCCTTCATATTCATCCTAAAATACTTGAGAAGAGTTCTCATACACGAACTCTAAACCTCCCCTTGTTGTAATTTTCTCTTCCATTGCTATTCTTTTATCATCTCTTAGGGCTTCCCTCACCACTTTGAGCTATACCACCACTTTCTTTAAGGAATCTATACATCTATATGTCCTTACTAATCTTTATTCAATAGACTGTAAGGGATATGTTTGTGCTCTCATCTTTCTTTATCGTCAAGCATAAGTAGTCTTGAGAGTGACAATCACAACATTCTGAATAACTTTATCTTTTTTGAGTCTATGGACTTGTTAACATTATGTTGTTGTATGACTTCCTTCATAAGCCTATTCTCTTTAATCCATTTATTTTTGGTAGCCATACATCATAAAAGTTTGAATAAAATAAAACAATGAAGTAAATAAGTAATGCAATTATAAATCCCTAAAACTAACCATTGTATTAGAAAAGAAAGGACTTAAAAGTTATACTTGAAAGGTCATAAGACGATCATTGCATTAGAAAAGAAAAGACTTAAAAAATAGTTATTTCTAGTGAGCTACCTATCTAAAGTTTCCATCACCTCCTCTCCTCCAAGCCTAAAAATGGATCTTCTTGCATGATAAATTACATCATGATCTCTCATTCTCATTTAAACTTTATAGGATATAAATACTCCATAAATCATTTGATGTGAACCTCGTGATCACGTGGTCATGCAACTCACAACCAATAATGAGATCTGATCCAGGAAAGCCAAAATAGGTCTAATAGGAGTGTGACACAATGGAAACCTGCCCCAAGGCACCAGCACTATTGGAATGAGTAGAATGACACCACGAAGCCAGTTAATCTTCGATAAGTCGGATTCAGTTCGTTCAAGAACTAAAGAATGCAAGAATCACTCTCACACATAAACTGAAAAGTTTAGAATTAAAATTAATCAATGGTTGCCGAAATTTTCCCAACATGAGCTTAAATAGTCTTTTAAAAACTAACCCTAATGGACCTCTTATGTGGACTTAAAAGAGGTTCACTAAAAATTGATCCATAATCCTAAATTGAAAAGCCCATGACTTAATCCAAGCAAGCTTTGGATTCTAGCTGAAAACAAAGTCTTAATTAAGCCCAAACAAGCCTTGGGCTGTAGCCAACTAACTTAAATAAAGCCCATAAGGTTTATTTATTCTCTTCCATACAGCCCACCAATCCCATGTTTCTAACTTGTAGTAGGATTCTTTTGGCTCTTTTTGTTGTCCTCACTTCATGACCCAAATAAGGTTGTATTGGACCCCTCCTGCATATGGATAAGATGTACTAGGGTCTCCTCTTGATACTCCAATGGTCCTTGCAATTCTGACCTGGTTGAAACCTTCAAAACCAATGCATTCATTGCCTCTTTCAATGTCTTTGTCCTAGACCGCGTTATTGGACCATTTGAAACATGTAATGGGTCCTTGATGGTGTTTTTGGGCTGGTTCGCATCATCATTTATATGAAATGTTCATAGTTTTCATTATCTATTGTGTATATATTTAAGAGTATTTCTCTCTAGAATATTATTGTATTTTCTCTCTCTGAAAAGATACTTACTTAAGCATGTAAGAGTCCTTCATCTAAAAAAAAGAATTTTTTTACAGGTATTAGCCATAAAACTATATTGGCTTATTAAGTACTATATACAAGCTATCAATCACCTTAGCTAACAAAAGAAATGAGATTGTTAAGAGCAACTGATTAACTGGTAAACCTTGTTTTTAAGTTACTTAGATTTTTTAGTCATCATCATTAAGCATCAAAAATAAAATAGCAATACATTACAAGTGTTAAATAAAAATTATGGTTAGATTTATTGAATATATACCATGAATACATTTTAGTAAATAACCCAAGTTAGTATATCTATGAGACTTTATAATAAATTTGAGTATATCTATGAGACTTTATAATAAATTTGAGTTAATGCTTATAAGATAATAATTTAATAATATATAATCCCAATTCATTTTTTAGTTTTAATAATAACGGTTATAGAGTCTATTATTAAAATTAGTTTTGAACCTTGATTAAAATTATACTATTTATTAAACATTAAAAAATTAATAATAAGATATATTATATTTTTTTTATTTGTGAAAATAAAATTATTGGTTTAATTTAATCAAAATATTCTACCAATCAAATTTTACCTTCAATTGTAGTGCGTGCCAACTAGGCATTACATTAACTAAAAATAAAAAAGCCACCACGCACTTCTAAATTAGATCAAAATACAGTAAGGTAGATTTTTTTACGCAAAGCCAACGAACATCAAGAAATAGACAAAGCTCCAACCTGTCCCGCCCCCTGCTTGCCTCCATTATTTATTCAATATAATTTTAGATACCCTAAACTCTAGTTAATTAAAAACTAGCCCATACCTAATTAGGGTGACTCATCAAACAAAACGACGTAACCCAACGCCTACTTATTGACCATTGCGCCTTTCCTAGAGCCATTTTTTGCTGTTTTTTTTCCCATTCCAGAGAAGCCAAAGAGAGACCGAACTTCTCTTCCTCATGGCCGTCTCTTCGTGTCCGTGTCTTAAGCTCTTCGTCGCCTCCTCTTTCGAGTGCCGTTCCGACTCATCCTCAGGAACGGACCAGCCCAGTCAAGGCCGATTCAACTCTGCTCGCCATGGCACCACACCCTTTTTATCTGGCACCGGCATGTCCTCTCTGATTCTCAAATTCCCTCCCAATTTCGTGCGCCAGCTTAGCACTAAAGCTCGCCGCAACTGCAGCAACATCGGCGTCGCGCAAATCGTTGCTGCCTCGTGGTCTAACAACTCCGCCTCAGGTGCTCCCTCCGCGGCGGCGGCTGCTGCTGCTGCTGCAGCCGCTGCCTCCGCAATCCCCGCGGCCGATCCGGCCGAGGTATTGGCCGGAAATGAGGTGGCGGGAACTGATAGCAGTGATAATAAGAATGTAAGTGGTGTACAGTTGGAGGATTTGAGTAGCGATTTGAAATACAAATCGTTTTTGAGTTCTGATGGAAGCATTGCAGTTCACGCTGGTAAGCATTCAAATCTGATTTCGCTTTTCTTTTTCTAAATTTATAATAATAATTATTATTATTGCTATTATTTTCTTTTTGGTATTGTGAAGGTGAAAGATTAGGTCGCGGTATAGTGACAGATGCAATTACGACTCCGGTGGTTAATACTTCTGCTTATTTCTTTAAGAAAACCCAAGAGCTTATTGATTTCAAGGTACTGGTAATATCATAATTTAATTATTTTAAGGTTTCCAGGTTCTACATTAAAATTATTTGCGATCCATTTTCATGGTGGTAAGATTTCTTTGTGTTCCCATTTGTATTAATGAAATCTACGAAAATGGATTAATGATGTGCTATGATGTATTGATTAGTTTTGTGGTAATTACAATGTTGTCACAGGAGAAGCGCCATGCAAGTTATGAATATGGTAGGTATGGAAATCCGACCACTCAGGTTTTGGAGGACAAGATAAGGTTTGTGTTTAGTCGTTAGTTTGGGGTTTGTTGGACTTGTATGATTGACATGATGATTAATGAGAGTGTGTCGTGTTTGTTTTTTCAATCCAGTGAGCTTGAAGGAGCGGAATCAACATTGATTTTGGCATCTGGGATGTGTGCTAGTACTGTCTTGTTGTTGGCTTTGGTACCTGCTGGTGGTCATCTTGTGACAACCACAGATTGCTATAGGAAAACCAGGATTTTCATGGAGACATTTCTTCCTAAGATGGGCATCACGGTATTGATTCTTTCATTTGCATGGTGTTGCTTGTGTGCTTTGAGGCTGTGAATGCTTTGTTGTCATCGTTTATTTTGTTTCAAGAGAACAGATCAAGTGTTTAACTATTCTTTTTGTAGAATTTGTAGTAACGTGTAGATCAAGTGTTTGACTTTCTTTTCTAATGTTTGCAATTAACTGCAGTTTTACAAAAGAAGCTTAATGCATTGGTTTTATTTCATCGTGTTTCAAAAATATGTACATTTGTATTTCTGAATTTACGAGTGCTGTCTACGCAAAATTGATTGAGGTTATTAATAAATAAATCCACTCCTTCATGTTTGGCAGATCCATGTCAAAATTTGGATTTTATTTTCTTTATGATCTAGGTGTCTAAATTGGTATGCTCTTGGAGGAATAGTTAAGTTTAAATACATGTTTTGCTTGATGTTTTTTTTTATATATATATATATATATATATATATATATATATATATCATTCTTCTATGATTTTGATCATTATTCATTATGCAGGTTACTGTGATTGACCCTGCAGATGTGAAAGCTTTGGAATCTGCACTTGAGATCAACAAAGTCAGTAGTGTAGAATAGTTTATTATATTATTAAAAGTCTTCTTTATGCATGGCACTTTAATGACATATCAATGTAAATTGCGTGGCATACTAACTCTATGCACATATCAATCTAAATTGCATGGCATACTAATTCTATGCAGGTTTCTCTTTTCTTCACCGAGTCTCCTACCAATCCATACATGAGATGTGTTGACATTGAATTGGTTTCAGAGCTTTGCCACAGAAAAGGAGCATTAGTCTGCATTGATGGTACCTTTGCAACACCTCTAAACCAGAAAGCCCTTGCCCTTGGAGCTGATCTTATTCTGCATTCTGCAACAAAGTTCATTGGGGGGCACAATGATGTAAGTCTGAAATTGGTTTAATCAATTAGTTAACACTTGCTCACAAATGAGCTGCCAATTTTCTCCCGCTTAAACCATTGGATACATGCATCTATTTCAGGTCCTTGGAGGATGCATAAGTGGTTCCACAAAGCTAATTTCAGAGATTCGTAATTTGCATCATGTTTTGGGAGGTACACTCAACCCGGTGAGTGCTTTAAACTTCTGGATGATACATATAATTCAGAATTTTATATATAAATTCTTTGTACTGCTATGAAAAATAATATGAAGTTCCTTTTCCTTTTCCTCTTCTTTTTCAACAGAATGCTGCCTATCTGATCATCCGAGGCATGAAGACACTGCATCTTCGTGTACAGCAACAGAACTCAACAGCATTGAGGATGGCCAAAATTTTAGAGGAGCATCCCAAGGTATGTATATTATAATGTACTCTAATTTTTATATTTCTCTGTCCTCTGATGAAGAATCCTCTCCAGAGACATTGGTATACCTAAATATTGTATAAAAAAAACTAAAGGAAATTTTATATTTTCCATACACTGTAGGGATCATCATTGTGAAAACTTTATGAGAAACATCAAGCTATATGCTTTACCAAATCAGCTTCTTTTACAATTGATCCATTTAGTCATTTTATGCTGGATATGGAAATGGAACATGAGTTTACCTTTGTAAAGAATGCAAGCATTTTGGCCCCTTGTCTGTATAATTAAGCAGCAAAATGGCTTTGATGGTGGACTAAGAGATTCTTACTGAATTATTTAGTTCTTTTAATTCTGAAGTGTTCTCTTCTAGCTATGGTCCTCGGAGGTAAGAAAGTTGGTCAATTTTTTGTGCATCAAACTGTTTGATACATGTAACAAGTGTATAGGATGGAGACCATAAGCTTACGAGATATTACCTTTGTTCCACAAGTGTCTTCTTTGACTATGCACACATATTAAGAATGACTGATGAATTTGTGTGGAGTCACCTCTTTCTATTTGGTTTTGAATATTGTCCATCCATAGGCAGGTTGAATTGAATATAATAAAAACAAAATAGGAAGTTTGAGGTAATGGATATAAATATTGGTATTAACAAAAAGGGAAACGAGGACACCCTTTTATGGGAACCGAGGGAGCATTTGGTTTTTAGTTTTGAACATAAAGCTACAATATTTTGCATCAAAACTCAGGAAGACTAGAGCAATGTTATTTGCAGGTGAGGTGCGTTTATTATCCAGGCTTGCCAAGTCATCGTGAACATCACATTGCCAAGAAGCAAATGACTGGTTTTGGTGGTGTGGTGAGCTTTGAGGTGGGTGTTTCTGGCTGCCGGAGTTGAATGTGTGTAATGGCTTGGTTGTGCATCTGTAATTGTTATATATATAATATTTTTAAGCACTTCCCCTCATGGAATTTGCAGGTTGATGGAGACTTGTTCACTACCATAAAATTTGTGGATGCATTGAAAATTCCCTATATTGCCCCTTCTTTCGGAGGCTGTGAGAGCATTGTGGATCAGCCAGCCATCATGTCTTACTGGTATGTAATTAATTTATCTACATGTATATTGAAGCAGCAGTGTATATTTGTAAAAGGTTTATGAAAATCTGTAATTTACATGCAAATGGGGATTCACTCTAGATCTCCACGTGTCATGGTGTGGTTTGATGGACTACTAGGCATCCACCTCTGTCATATTATCTACTCACCCTCCCCTTGGATTTGAAAACAGGGATCTGAGTCGATCAGAGAGAGAGAAGTATGGGATTAAGGACAACCTGGTTCGGTTCAGCTTCGGAGTTGAAGACTTCGAAGATTTGAAGGCTGATATACTTCAAGCTCTGGAGACCATAGAAAGTGCTTGAAAGGTGCTGTCTGGTCGTGATACACTGTCCAAGCTTGGAGACCATATATATGGCGCGCGTCACCCCCCCTTTTTTTTTAATTTTCATTTCGTAATTCAGCTGTCTGGTGATTGAGTCGGCGTTTGATAGCCAATATTTTCAGTTTCTGTTCGGTTGTGAAACCTTGTCTGTTAGCCATTTCTCTATCCTCGGCGTTGTGATTTTTCTGCTCTCATTATTGTCTGCATTGAAGAATCTTCTCGCGCCGATCCAGGCGCGTTGAACTATGGGCTTTTCTTTTTGGGAAACAGCTGGCATTTAGTGTCCTTTTTTTGTCACTGAAAATTACAAGACAGCGATTTCAATGGTAATCATCGAAACCCGACTGGGCCCACCATCTCTGATAACATTCTGAAGATATGGCTGGCAAGTTGCAAATCAGGATCCATGTATGATGTAAGCATTGCACCTGGGTGAGATCCGTTTTGGGTAAAAACCGAAGAACAAGGCAGAAGGATCCAAAAACTTGACAAGTCCCAAGGAGCAAACAAATAATTGAGTTTCTTCGTGCAACTTGTCCTGCAGCAACGGATGACCGACTACCTTTTAGTGACTGCGAGTGATTGATCTTCATTTTAAAAATGATTTTTTTAAAAAAAAAATGTTGAAATGATATTTTTATTTTTTAAAAAATATTTTTATTATTTCTTTGTACTCGTTTGGCATTGCGATTTCATTGGTTTTTGGTTGAAATTTGATTTTTTTTTTAATTTTAAATAAACATGTTTGTGTGTTTTAGATCATTTTGATGTGCTGATTTCAAAAATAATTTTTTTTAAAAAAATAAAATAAAAAAATTATTTTGATGTATATTGGCACGATAAGTATTTTGAAAAGCTATCGCAACTACACTTCAAACAGTCTCTTCATCTACAAATATTCAAAAATTAATTTAAAATAAAAAATAAAAAATTAATTATTTTTCTTACAAATACCTTTAAAATACAATGATAAATAGATTTTAGCTTTGGAAATAAGTTAGTTAACTTTTCTCTCTCTTCAGTTTGATGATTTGAGTTTTTTATTTTAGTAATTTATCTTAATTAAATATAAATTAATTTTGAATTTAAAAAAAAAGATAAAAAATATCAAATTTGAGTGATATATTTTACTCGTTAAACTTGAGAAATTATGTACATTATTTGAGAAATTATGTAATCTCAAATAAATATTTTTATATTTCAATTAAAAAATCAACTTTTTAATATTTAATGGATTTTGTGATCCAAGTAGATAATATTTGAAACCGTCAATTTAACTATTTATATAAACAATAAACTATATATAATATTATAATAAAAGGTATAGTTGGAAGCCTGCATATTCCTTTATCTTCTTTTTTAAGTCACATCTCCCGTCCACTTTCAAATATTCCAAAATTCCTCCTTAGCCCTTAGGATTTTTTCTGTGTTTTCATTTTTTTCATTGATACTCTCTTTGTTTTACCAATACATGCAACGCAACACAAATCCATAAGCATACCATCAAGCCATGAAGTTTGGAAAGGAATTCAAGACCCACCTAGAAGAAACCCTTCCTGAGTGGAGGGACAAGTTTCTCTGCTACAAGCCCCTCAAGAAACTCCTCAAACAATTACCTCCCACCGTTGATTCTCTCAACCTTGATCGCCCCATTAATTTTCAACACCAACAACATCCTCCTCCACTCGCTGGTGATGTTCATGATAATACTGATAGGCCTCTGGTGGATTTGCAAGAATGGTTTGTTAGAATTCTCAATGAAGAGCTTGACAAGTTCAATGATTTCTATGTTGATAAAGAAGAAGACTTTGTAATATGCCTACAGGTTTCTTTCTTCAATTTTCTTTTCTTTCTTTGTTTTACATGTTTATAGCTTTGCGCATATGGGTTTTTAATTCTGAGGCTTTTGTTTATTATAGCTCTGGGAATTTAAGGTATTGTGGTTTGATGGTGGCTTTTAAGGTTTTTCCTATATGTATGTCTTGTAAATCCGAACTCATAGGTCTGGTTTAAGGGTCTTGTAAGTTTTTGAATAATCAAGAGAGGAGTAGAATGGATAAAATCATATTGACTCCACTGGAATAGAGAATAGTGGGAAAGAGAGGCATGGGAGTGGCTTTCCTTTCCCTGCTAGTGCTGGGTGTTGTTGTCAGACAGTAAATTGTCGATGGGATTGGAGGGGGTTGATGAAGTTAAGAATAACTTTTCCAGTTTGTGGTACTTGCTGAAGATGAGCAGAGTATTTTGTAGTATAGCTATAAGGCCAACCATCGTCAATTATAGCTGACAATAGGATTGTTGGAAGTCAATTGAGGGTGCTGAATTGAGGATATTGAAATAAAATGCCAGGTCGTCAATAAATGAGAATTCTGATCATGGAGAAAAGATAATTGACAGATTGGACTAGATGGTTTTTCCCTTTTCATTTGAACGCTTTTGTTTTGAGGTTAGTTAAGGATAGTAAAGTTGCTAAGATGGTCAGTAGATCGTTAATGAAAAAGAAAAAGGGGTCGGTGAGGGAACATGTTTCATAATCTAGAATAGATTGGGTTGTGATTTCTGAATAATATTAGTAGAGCCATAGAAGAAACTCTAGCCAAATCCATGCAGTTTGGAGCTACTGCTCTTTGTTTTATTTATTAATCTTAGTTTCAGTGTCTCTTAAACGTATATTTATCAGTATTAAAAGCCAATGCTAGGTTTATTGCTTTCAGTTTAATATCCTTACATATCATTACAGAACTAGCAGGTCATATCATGCTCATACTGCTTGAAGTTGTAAGAAGATGCCAACTTGAGGGTCCTTTAATATGAAGGTGCCTGATGCATTCTCATAAAACTATACGACTTTAATGACCAAGATTCAGTTTCTGAGCAGGGTTTTTCTGATGGGAAAACATTCCTCGTCCTTTCTAGTGTCTAGCATGTCTTTTCATAACATACAATGTTCATTACTCGCAAGATTTTCCAATATTATATGGAATACAGCAGGTCTTGAGATTTAGCCTTGTATATAGCCGTGATGGAGTTGTACCACAGTTTTGAAGCATCACCCTTCTTCACTATCAAACAGTTAAAGACGATGCTGAAGAGATAGATCGTTATTCTTGTTTGTTTGAACCGAAACAGGAAAAATTATCCTAGAACCAGTAAGATCTCTTTGAATCTGTTTACTTCCTCCCTCCATCTCCTCTCCTGCGTTATAAGCCATCCTTTTACCACCTTTATGGCCAGGTTACTCATTATAGTAAATTTACATAGCATGGTGTTGTAGTCATATATTTTATGCTAAATATTTGAGCACTTTTGCTATCAAAATTAGGTAGATTCCTCTTCTAGATATCGCATGGAATAAAATCCACACCAAACCACTCTCCTTCCTCAGTGTTCATTCTTGCATGGTTAATAGAATATTGTAAAACTCATGACGGTAATATATATTCAGCTCATACTAAATCTTTGTTTATGCCACTTGGATGCTTCTTCTCTAGTTGAGGTTTCTGTGCTTGAAATACTGAATGTTTTCTGTACATATATGAACAACTTCCTTAGAAAGTCTTCATTGCCAAAACAAAAATCGCCGAAGAATTTTTTGCATGTTTATACTTGACCGGTCATGTTCCGAGTAATAAGCAGCTATGCACTCTTGCTGGTGTGTTTCTTTACTGAATTCATATATTTGATTTCAACAGGAGCTGAAGGAAAGAATTGAAAGTCTAAAGGAAAAGAGTAGCAAGGATGGAGTTTTTACATCAGAGAGTGAATTTAGCGAAGAAATGATGGATATTCGTAAAGACTTGGTCACCATTCATGGAGAGATGGTGCTTCTAAAAAATTATAGCTCCTTAAATTTTGCAGGTATTGCAAATACATTAATTGTTTTACTCCTAGTTCTCTACAACCACTGTAGCTAATGACTTTTGTATTGTATCAAACATTATGGGTTGAATATAGATTCATTGCTAAGACCATGTTCATGTTTTTCTCCATTGATAGGGTTAGTGAAGATTTTAAAGAAGTATGATAAAAGGACAGGAGGATTGTTGCGCCTACCTTTCACACAACTTGCACTTCATCAGCCTTTTTTCACAACAGAACCTCTAACAAGGTTGGTTCATGAATGCGAGGATAATCTCGAGCTCCTTTTTCCATTGGAAGCAGAAGTTATTGAATCGACCAACGTCGCACAAGATGAGTCAAATCCATCTCTGAATAACACAACAAAGATCTCACCTGAGCCTTCGACAACACTTGGGGAGGAAACCATTGACATTTATCGCAGCACCCTTGCAGCCATGAAAGCCATACGAGGCCTTCAAAAGGCAAGCTCCACCTCTAATCCACTATCATTTTCATCTTTCTTCAAGATCCAGGATGATGAAAGTACTGGTGCTGTAACAGCTGCAAACTCAACTTCAAACTCTTCTGCCACAATGCATGATGGAGAGGAGATTGATCAAGAAGATTTGCATTCTGTTTAACAATGTCCTGCATTGTAACCTCCTTCCCCCGTTTCTTTTTAACAAAATTTTCAATTGGTGGAAGCTGGATAATCAATGTTTATCATTATTTCCCAGATGCTATACGCTGGAACTAAATATAAAATTGTACATCCTTTTCCTTGGCGCAGATAATCTAGTGGGAGTGAACACACTGATGTGTTAAGGGCGATTCTGATGTTTGCCCAAAACTCCTGAGTACTTTCTTGTCTGAAATGCAGGATTTGATTATCGTTTGTTGCTTCCCCTGTCACTGGGTCTGCCAATTTATGTCTGGGAATTAAGTCCATTATCATGCCACAGCACATTTTATGGCACCATTCTCGTCACCCATTTATGCTCAATTTTATTTATATTTTAACTGAATACAGGAATTCCCTTAGTTGACTGGACTATGGGAAGAGTCAAACCAGGAGAACTTTAATGTGGACTTGCAATGATGGGACAGAGATACCAGTAGACTTGTAAGGATCTGCTTCATCAGGGTGGCAAATCAAACAATAATCATACAACTCAGCTGTTCCTGTGTGTTTCTCCTCTCAATGCTTCTCTTTCTATCTTACATCTCAATTCTACTGACGACGTTGATGGACAATGAAAGAGCAAAATGGTGGGGTGCATGTAATTTTGGTACGACTACTCAGCCCTACATCAATTCTTTTCTTTGCTACAAGTGTTTATATACGTTTGTTTTCGTAGTAAAAAGGCAGGGGTACTGACTTAAACGCCCGATATTTGCCGACGTTGTTCAAGTGCTCATTCTCCAGCCTGTTCCATAAAAACCAGAACATGTATCAGACTGAGATCATGAATTCAATGGTCAAATGTATTCCTACAGCTTGACATAATTATATAATAGATAAGAGGTGCGGATGGATTAAGGTACTGTTAACACACCTACAAAATAATTACGAGGATTTACTGTTTATTTTATAATAATTTATTTTGATTTTTACAGTTTGTTTTTTAGCGATTTGATTCTAATTTAAACTCAATTGCTTTTAATTTCTTAGACAGCAGTGGAATTAAAAGAGAAGAGATCAAATTGGAAAAAGACGCCGGCATGCTAGAGATTTTCTTTTTATTTTATTCAATCAATTTAACAATGGGGATTTACTACAAAAAAAATACTTTGAAAACTAACTCTGACCACACCACTAAACAAACCTGTGTGTATTGCTAATCTTTGCACCGGCCAAAACATACATCCATATGGAAAACAGCAGCTTGACTTTTACTAAGGCAGGTCAACGGGGTAGATAAGGCAAGTAATCTTAAGAAAAGCTAACTTAAGTGTTCATACATTTGCAAGAAAGGCTTCTGCTTCCCACCCAATTGTTTAAAATTTTGTCAAAACAAAACAAATTAGGCCACCTAACAGTGAAGTCCGACAACGTTGACCCTAACAAGTCAAAAGACTCCCCACTTTTATCCCAGTTTTAACAGTGATCATTGTTTTTTGTTTGTTTTTTTTCAATTTCTGGTGGGAAGCAGTAAGAATGGAGGACTAGGAAGGGTTGAATCATACCTGAAGAAATTCCAAATGCCACGACGTATTATCTCCAAGCAAGCAACAATTGCTGTCAGGGCTTTGCTGTGCAAGAAAGGTGTCTGTCTGAACCCTAACACTGTCTGCATCCATGCAAGTCTCAAGACAACATTCAGCACCTGCAAATTTCCCAGAAGTAATTAGGGTTCATCAGGAATGAAATGAGTGCTCGCTGGGAACAGGAAAGACGTTCAAGCTACAGAGCATGCTACCATGGCTACAAAGTAGACACTTTTGGTAGGAATAACAAGTTTATCTCTCAGCCATGGGTTTCTTGAATCTCTCTGAAGAAGTCCCCAGTCAACTACAATGTCCCAATACGTAGCCATGATCGTCGCAGCTCCTGAGGTGGCTGCAGCAAATATCTTCAAAGCCATTCCCATTCTCAACTCGTATGCTGTTCTCGCGGCCACCGCGATAATTATTAAAAAGTATTTTAGTCCATTGTAAGCTTGCCCCGAGTCTTTCTCTTCAAACAGGCGGCGAAGGCACTGAAACATCGCAGGCTACTGTCAGGAAAAAACTGTTCGAGCTCATAACATTCTGTATCAATAATGAGAACAGAGAGAAATACTGGAGAAGAGTGATGCCATGGATGAACTCTCAAAATACCTGAAGGAACCGAAACCAGTATGGAATCATCGCTACAACAAAGTAAAAACTTTCAAAAACTCTACTTCCACTGCATCTGTTCGTCCTCGTTGTAAAATCTCCCCAACCATAGTAGCAAATGTAAAATTCCAGGTTTCTGAGTGCTTGTACCTGATATTTGATACAGAGAACGTTATCTTTTGAGAGGTTACGAAGAAAAACAGAGTAATATATGGATATTATTTAAAAGACAAAAAAAAAATCTTATCGTTTATAGAGTTTTAGATTCTTTTTATAAATGTAAAGTCAAGCTTATTATTTTAGTGGTTGTCAAATAGATAGAAAAACTTAGTAAATAAAGAAAATTAGAACTAACATTGAAGCTTAGCGAATTCCTCTCTTCTAAATATAGACATAAGAGATTTTTAACTAATGATTGATGTAGATTATCATTGAAGACCGAACAATTGAATAACTTGTGTTAACCTAGTTCTTACAAAATTATTCAAAACAAAAAAAAAAATTCAGATTTTCAGATAATAAATCCTCAAATAATTCTAAATTTGTCTAGCAAGATTCTAAAGACTTTAAATATTATTTGTGTTGAGTGTATGAACATCAGACAACTGTATTGGAGAATCCAACCGCAACAACATCAGACAACTTATCTAAAATCAATCCATGGACAACCTTAAACTATAGTGGAATCTAGCATCGAATAAAAAAGAGACGGTAGGAATTTCTACAAAGTATAACTCAAAATCAAAGAAAAATAAGAGAAAACTATTGACGTATTAGTAGAACAGGGGATATCTGCACCTGACTGGTAAGCTGATCGGCCAATAAGAAATCCGGCAGGGTAACCTACAGAAGCAAAAAGGAAAACTTGTAAGAGAAAGTATACTGTTATGCCTCTGAGATTTCTTGATCATGTTACCTTATAAAGAGGAGCGAAAACACAGTGAAAAGCACATTGGATCAGAAAGAACCGACTCGATCGATATATGATATTGAAGGGACAGAATACGATGACTAGTAGAAGCTGCAAAGAAGAACAAGGCTCAGGCTTGGCAAGAAAATGTTGTTATATCACAAGTTAATCGGAACAAAGCATTTAACTAAGAAAGTTAATCTCGAGCGCAGCGTACAGATGATCACATACAGTGAGCAAGGCCAAAGGAATCAATTCAGTAATTGCTTTGAAGCTTTTAGTTCTCGGGTCCATCTCCATATCCAAATTTGAGATGACACAACCCAACGCAAGCACTGAAAGACCTGAAGCAAGAAGGAGGACTTCTCTATAGCCCAGTTCTGTTCCTTGCTTAAACCCAAATATGAAAGCATAATTGATCCGATAACGCTTCCAGAAGTATATATTAGCAGCGTACATGAGCATATGCAGGACAACGAATCCAAACAATCTGCAGCAGGCAAGGGAAAATTGTTATACAAAACAGAAAGAGACATTAAAAAGTCTTGCAGGAATCACTCAAATGGTTGAGGATGCCATCCATTGGATGCGGAAATGTGTATAATACTGTGATTTTCACTAAAAACACCACAACTTACGAGTAAAGTGGAAATATGTTGTCCATATATTGAGGGGCTCCTTCACTATTGAGGATACCCCCTGGCGTGTATAATCACAACGAGTGCTATCAAAAGTGCTGCTGAGCAGCCTGTGAAGAGACCTGCAGACATAGACGGATTTGGAAAATTTACCGGATTCAACTTTTGGAAATCATATATGAAGGCCTACGTTTCATTTTCAGAATTGTGAAGTGGGGATTGATCATCAATAGAAAACCATTATTATGCAAGAAAATGCAAAATCTTTAGAGGTACTCTTGCAAATAATCTCAACCCTGCATTATTTATAGCATTCACAAGCATATCTTACCCATTGAAAATGTAATTCTATGTCTTTCCTTTTTAGGCGTTGGTCTTAAGGTGTTCATTCCTTTTCTATGATTCCCATTTGAAAAATGCTTGACGAAGGCTGCCTCCACTCTTTCCATGAGCCTAGTAACCTGTGGAGGGAACAAATTGAAGCAGAAAAGGAAAGCGGGTGAAAACTCAAAAAAAGAAATCCACTCTAGTGAATAAACAGTGTTCCCTAGTAGTCTAACCTCATCAGAGCTGCCAAGATAAGAATTGTCCACCATGTTCAAGTAAGACTTGGATGCATTTCGCTTAGTGATCTGTAATAACACAGATAGTAAAATCGATACCAAGAACCCCAGTTAAGATTAATTGCTGCAAACAGAATCCACAGTACCTTGTCATATTTTTTCATGATCTTGGAGAATGCTAATTGGTTCAAGAAGCTGTCACATCATTCAGTAACCCAGTCACATGTGTTGAAAACTCAAATATCATACAGAGAGAGAGAGAGAGAGAGAGAGAGAGAGAGGAGGAAAGACAATTACCAGTAACTTTTTAGAAGTCGAAGCTTTCTGTAGAATTCGACAAAAGCTTGATTCATGAGTTCTTCTGCCTTCCTCAGTCCCTCCTTGCTGTACGACAAGCCTGTATTTGAATTTAAGATGACTTTCCTTTTTGTGGACACTGGAGTTTCAGGCTCAACATTGATTTTCACAAAATCCAGAACTTCTAACGAAGCTGGTCTGAAGGTCTCCATATCTTTCTTGTAATTCTCATTGTTGGTCCCTTTGTTACTATCCTCTGAATTTGCTTCTGCGCTCATCTCAACTTCTTGAATCACCTTCATAGATGACCATCCTTCACATTCGAAATAGTATAGAACGTGGATTCAAGTATAATCAGTCATTTGGCACAAACAAAACCTAAATGAGCTACAATCTATCTTTACCAACAAAAAAAGTGCTACAGTCTACCTTTACCAACAATCTCTTTAGAAATTAAATTAAATATCCTTTAAATGCTATCCATCTTTATTGAATATGAGGAAATCTTGCAATAAAACATTTGTTTCAGAGAAAGGAAGGGGGGAGGGGGGAATTATAGAGAACAGCATAATTCTCTCAAGACTCGCAGCTCAGATTTCTCTAACCTGGGTTTCTGATGTTGATTGGAGGATGAACAACCGATTCCGACACTGAGGAGAAACCATGGATGGGGAGATTCGCAATATTAGACCCCCCAACAACCGGATTATCCACCCTGATCCTTAGCGCTATCAAAGCATCCATTTGCTTACTCAAATCATCTGCCTCACCCATCACCTCCTCTACTTTCTTCTTATAAAAGTTGATTACCTTGTTAAACTCACTATCAAGACTCCTAAAGAACACAAGCTCATAGTCTCCTCCTTCATCTGATGCATTGAGAAACAAGGTCTGGTAATGCTCGTCTCCTCCACTTTCTTGTACTGCACTTACTAGTATCACTTCATCTTCGCTCTTTCTCGGCGAGCCTCTATACCGGCCTGCTAGGCCACTAAATGCTCTATAGAGTGATGCTCTTCTCTTCAAAGAACCATGTGAGGTTGCCGCCTCAGGTGACGGTGCGCCTCTTAGCTTTCTGAAACGCAAGACATCTTTCAAGATGGTTTTGAGATGGTTGTAGTTCATGTACGCTTCCTGCCATTCTTGCACCATCTGTGCTGCGAATTCTTTCCCAAACTTCATCTTGTTTGGAAAGCAAAATGATTCCGCAGATGACCAATGTCTGTTCCTGGTGTACTGTCTAATGGTTGTTCCCACCTAATCAGGAGAGATATGACGAAGCTTCTGACACAGCAAGTACAATTTTCTACTGCCTTTTCATATATATAAAGCAATTAGCAATTATAATTGATTTTTAATCACGTAAAACTAGCAGGATGTGCTTAATTGTGTGTTTGTTCTTACAATGACAGATATTGGAAACATAGAACATGAAAATTGGAAACATTCCATTTGAAGACAAGACATGCTGGTCAAGGAAATCATGAATGTTTAGCCTTTGATTACGGTGGACAAATCCTGTTTATTTGGAAAGAAACAGCTAAGCTTTGTCCTTTCTTATTTTTCTTGGATGTTTATGCTTCTTTTTTTATTTTTATTTTTAAATATTTGAAATTAATTTTTTTTTAGGTTTACCTTAACCTAGTTTTTTCCCTTCTCCCATTTAACCAAAATAGAAGCAAACCAAAAAATTGGAACTGAATCGAAAGAATAAAAAACATTATAGCAATTTTATTTTAATTTTAATCGGTTTGGTTTTGCTTTACCAGTTTTTTATTTAAAAATTCAACAACCAAACTCGTTCGGAAGTTTAAAAATGAATTTTAATCTGTTTAATAAGTTTTTTTTCTCTATTCAGTTTTTCCCTAGTTATTTTTTTTTAATTTCTCAGTTTAATCAGTTTTTCAGTTTTTTTACTCACCCCTAATAATATATATGCATTTATCAAATATTTTTAGAAAAATTTGGTTAAGATAAAATCTATTTCAACGACATCTCCAACATATCTTTAATATGTCATGCAAGTAAAAAAATATCTCAACTAATTATTAAGTGCTAATATAAATTTCCTAATTATCTAACAATTGATTATTGGCTGTAGATCCTATCTATTTAAAGAAAATAAAACTAGACTTCAACAATCTTTTTGTCATCAAAAAAGAATTTATCGCAAATTTTCCCAAGAATTGGAAGGTGGATAAACTATTTAGGATTATAAATCAAAACAATATATTTAGTCAGCAAAGTAAGAGATTAATCACAGACTAAATTGTAATTTGATTTTGTTTTTGATGATTTTGCATGTTAGTTCATGGGTTTAAAATCTTAAATTATTCCTTTACTTAAAGTTATTTTTAAATTTTTTTCATGTTCATCCTTAACTCAAAAATAAATAAACGTTAAAGAATAAAATTGAGAAAATATTACCTTTTTTTTTAAAAAAAAGATAACCCATGTGAATGCCCTAAATCTATGTCAATCCCCCAAACTTACAACAATGCAATTCTATATCTAAATTTAATTAAGAAACTCAATTCTTAACCAATTTAATATTAGATAATGAAATCATAAAAACATTAAAGAAGTTTACTGCAAAAAAATAAGAACCAAATTTGACATGAAAAAAATTGAAAAATGATGAAATTGAAAAATAATTCTAAATCTATAAACCATTTCAAAAAAAAAAAATAAAAATGAAGAACAAACAATTAGTACACCTGCCCTTTTGGTTGAAGTTGGCTAGCTATCCTGCCATTTTCCACTCCATATTATTATTATATAACTAATTAGTAACACGTGACCTCCCGTGACCGCATGAGCAAGGGCCTACATTTCTGCTGGGATTTCCTATTCATCATGAATGATGATGAAGTATGAGCCGTGTTGTACTAGGTGATATGATGTATGTTTGTCATGGCTGTAAATATTTAATTTTGAAAGTATTTTTTAAAAATATTCATTTTTTTATGTAAATATATGTTAAAATGATTCAAAAATATATTTTTTTATAAATGAAAACGATAGTTACACCACCATGGACAAATACACATCGAACAAGTCACTTCTCAATGGTTGACAATAAAATCAATACCTAACCCTAATTAACTAGCTAACCAACCCTCATAAATAAAACTCTGACTTTGCTGGCATAAATGAAAACGAAATGTAACCTAAACAATGTTTACAGGGTCATTAAATACATAAAGTTAATTAAATTAATGCGAAATTCAGATTTTACAATAAAACTAGTTTAATGGCCCGCACTTCGTTGCGGGCGAGCAAATAATTTTTTATAACTGTTCAGATTAAAATATAATATTTATACCTGTAAAGTTTGATATAATGAAACAAATCAAAATATTATGTTATAACTCTTATTGTCAAAACAATAACAATTATCAAAATACATTGAGAAAAAAAAAAGCAAGTAAGAACAAAAACTTAACATTATTATTATTATTATTATTATTATTATTATTATTATTATTATTATTATTATTCTTAATATTGATATTATTATTCCGTAATAACCAAAAAAACAAAATTAGATCAAAGACTAAAAGAAGTCTAAAAACATTAACAAAAGAACAAATAAAAAAATAAAATAAATGATAAAATAAAAATAAAAATTATTACCTGAAAAAAAATCATTTCACTTGAAAATTAAAAAAAAATTGATCGCACTATGTTGCGACTTGAGAAAATTTTTTTTTATGATTGCTGGGATTAAAGAAATTAATAAGATTTGTTGGTCTAAAATTAAAATATAATATCTATATATACAAAATATAATATAATAAAATAGATTACCACGTCCTATCATCAAAATAGCAAAATCAAAGTTTTAACATAAAAAATTATCATTGTCATTACTGTCAAAACAATTAAATTATCAAATTATCATGAGAGAAAAAACATTCAAAAACATTCATAAAAGAGTAAGTAAGAAAAATAATAATAATAATAATAATAATAATTATTATTATTATTATTATTATTATTATTATTATTGTGTTAATAAAGAATAAAAAACCAGAAATAAATGAAAGACAATAAAAATGGTAATAACTTTAACAAAAGATGAGACAAAAAAATAAAATCAAAATTATTAGGCAAAAAAATTAATCTAACTTGAAAATATATAAAAAAAAACAAATAAAAAACTAAAAGTCAGAGCAAATAAAAAAATATAATAGATGATAAAACAAAAATAAAAAATTATTAGCTGAAAAAAATCATTAGCGGCTATAACCGTATTTAGCCATTTAAAAAAATATTAAAAAAAAGGTTGCGCCAGACCGGACCGAACCGGACTTGTCGTACGTGCGCAATTACATCCGTGACCCTCAGCCGGAACCTTTTTTTGTCCTATTATCAGGGTTAAAATCGTTGAAACATTGTTCAAAAAACAGGAAAAAAAATCAATCAAAGAAAAAAAAATCAATAACTTTAACAAAAAAAACCAACCAAAAAATGAAAAACAAATATAAAAAAAAATTTGACGTCAAAATAAATAAATAAAAATAATAAAAAACAATCAAAAGAAATAAAAATGAAAAAAAGAAACATAAGTGGAAAAAAAAAGCAAAACAAAAAATAAAAAGAAAACTAAAAGCAAAAAACAGATAAAAAACAATCAAAATAAATAAAAATGAAAAAAAAACATAAGTGAAAAAAAAACCAAACAAAAAATAAAAAGAAAATTAAAAGCTAAAAAAAAGATTGTAACTGGCGCAGGCAGGGATCGAACCCTGCCCTCCTTGAACAGGCGCGCCTGTGTTTCCAGTAGGCCACTGGCCTCTCTTCGTTACTCAATGTGAAACAATATATAAGTATCATAAAAATAGCTTATCAAACCGACAGTCCACAGTGATCACTGTTCAAAAATGAAAAAAAAAACACTATTAAAATCTACAGTGTTTTCACTCACAATGCAAAGTGAAACACTGAGCTCTTTTAGTATATTGTACTAGCTAATTGACCCGCGCGTTGCCGCCGGTATTCTTGTGTATCTAATTTAACATAATTAAATCTACAATTATATATTTATATGATATAAGTAAATAAAAATTATAGATAAGGAGATAAAATGTATGGAATTTTGAGTTTAGTTTGTTACGCAAGCATAGAATACATCTTTTAGAATATAGGTATTGCGTTATAAACGATAACAAAAGAGTGTGAACTAACATTAGAAAAAAAATAGAAATATTTTTATCAGGAAAAAAAATAATTATTTAAATCATTATTGTGTAGATAGTAAAATTATAAAAATCATTTAATAAAAATGAGGAAAATAAAAAATAAAATAAAAAATAAAGGGGAGAAGGAAGCAATATTAATATAAAATATCATCACAACAACAACATCGGAGTCTTAACATCTAAAATTATTATTGCCGTTAGTATGAAAACAATAAAAATTATCAAATTATACCGATGGAAAAAACATAAAAAGCATGAACAAAATAGAAAGCAAGAAAAACAATTAAAATATTATTATTATTATTATTATTATTATTATTATTATTATTATTATTATTATTATGAAAGAATAAATAAATGAATGAAATATTAAAAAAATTGTTAAAAAAAAAGATAAAACAAAAAATACAATAAAAACTTAAAATTATCAATTGTTATAACTTTTAACACAATAAAAACTATGAAAATTTTCTGAGGGAAAAAAATCCTCAAAAACATTAACAAAACAGTAAGCAAGAAAAATAATTAAATTATTATTATTATTATTATTATTATTATTATTATTATTATGTTAATAATGAAAGAAACAAAAATCAATGAATGACTAAAAATATCCAAGAAACTTTAACAAAAGATAAAAAAAATACAAAGAAAAAAATATATTATTGCTATTACTGGCAAAACAAAAAATATTATCAAATTATCGGGAGAAAGAAAAAAAAACAGAAGAGTAAGAACGAAAAATAATTAAATTATTATTATTATTATTATTATTATTATTATTATTATTATTATTATTATTATTATTATTATTGTATTAAATACACTTATATATACATGGGCAAAAGTAGGGATTATTTCTAGAAATATAAAAAAATAAAAGTATAAGGGCTGAAATGAAAAATCAAATATCAAGGGATTAAATTAAAAAATTAAAAGTCAAAGGGCTGAAATGCAAATTACATTTATTGTCAATTGAAATCAGAGCACAAAATTGCAAAAATCGGAACTTCTGTACCAAATTAATTGAGGTATATACAGCCAATCCGGAAATCAAAAGTAGGAGGACCAAAGTGAATCTTTCAAATTCAATTAATTAAAATCGGAGGACCCAATCGAACTAAATCAAAACTTATATAACGGATATCAGGACAAAAAACGAAATTGAAAGTCAAGGGACCGAAGTGAAAAGTAAAAAAAAACTGGGGGATTCTCTTGCATATTGACGTGCAGGAGAGAGAGAAACATGGCCGGTGGCTTTAACCGGCCTCCGGCGCGTCCTAGGACATTTGGTGGTTACACGCGCCACCGCGGGAGGAAGACCACGCGGCGGCGCATCAGGATAGCCTCCGGTAGACAATTTCCGACCACCGCATGACGCCACACGCGCCACCTAAAGAGGGCGTGAGGTGGAAAACCGTCTGGCGCGTGCGCCTCACGCCTTGACAGATACCGATTAAAAAATTGAAAAAATAGGGCCAATTATCGTTCCACCCCTGCACCCAATTCATGGTTTTTGTCTTATGAGGGGCTATAATTGTATTTAGCCATTTCAGAAAAATATTAAAAAAAGAAAAAGTTGCGGCGGACCGGACCGGTCCACTCGCGCAATTACGCCGGTGCCCCTCAGCCGGATGCCTTTTTTTGTCTTATTACCGGGGACGAAAGCGTCAATACACTGTTCATAACCGATTAAAATAAAAAAAAAGGAAAAAACCCAAATTAGCCCCGGTTGACCGTCTCTTTTTGCCGCGCGGACGAAGGCTAAAATCGCCTCCACACTGTCGCAATCCACAGTGTAATGTGAGAGGGTGCACAGTGCAATATCCCACACGGTTTATTTGTTTTGTAATAATAATAAGGAGGACATTTCCGTACGTATTCCCACAAGATGGTAGTGCAAGTGTGAATGATATTTACTTGCATGGAGAGAAGTTGGCCAGCAACTCAAGTGGGAAAAAAAACATAAAAAATAAAAATAATGGACTTATCATATCCTTAATGTTCATTGGTTTTCTTTTTGTTGTAATAAACAAGTCGCAGTCTTAAATTGTTTTGATGAACATATAGATCAGTGTTGTTCATCTTATCCTACTATGAAAAATGACTTGGACAGACTTTGATGCGATGCTTTTAATGCATAATTGAAAAAAAAATACAAGTAATAAGTTTGACCACCAATCAAGGACTAGGCTATCACTTTTTGAAAAAATTAAAATCAACAAAAAAATATTGAAAAAAATACAATTTAATTTATTAATGAGAAGGGTATACAAAAATACATAGAAACAATTGTTGAAGACTAGTTCAACAAGGAATTGCCCATCAAACTCCCTGGGACATATTATTAGCTCGTGAAGTTTAATGTTGATAAGGATAGAGGGAAAACAATGATGAGGCATCCTGGGACATTATGTTAATTTTAGAATATAGTTTCATGATTTCATACCATTGTTGGGGTTCATGTCTTCAAGTTTCCATTTTCATGAAAATTTCTTACCTCCTGTATAGGTTTGGTCGGTCTGTTTTGTTTTTTCATTTTTGCACAGTGTAATAACGAATCTGTCACTCGAAAAAGACAAAAAGTGGCACCTGGGATGAGGGGTTCCACAATATTTGCATATTTTTGGCCCGGTCCGGCTCGGTCCGTCTTGCTGGTCTATTGTTTTTTATAATATTTCTTTGCACAGTGATATAGCCTTTTTGTCCCTCGAAAAGGACAAAATTCAGTTATGGGAGGGAGGGGCGATCCGGTAATTGAACATTTTTTTATTCTTTTTTCTGTCGATTTACTGTGGCGCATCGCCGGATGCGGCGTCCGTTTCCGCGCTCATGCGTGTTTCGATCGGCGCGTGCGGCTTATTCTGGTATCCAAAAATACTCAACCGGCGTCTAAAATGATTTTAAGACATGTTATCTTCCCCATGGTGCGGCGCATGTGAGTATACATTGGCCGGAGACGTGTCAATGGTAGTTTGAATTCCCCCTTTTCTCTCTCCTGTTGCGCAAGCTGACGTCAGCACAACTGGTTTTTGTGATATTTCATTTTAAGTCCCTCAACTTTCGATTTGGTTTTTTTCTAGTCCTTATTGCTATTATATATATTTTAATTTGTTTCAATTTCGCCCTTCAATTGAAATTGATGATATATTGTAGTTTCATTTAGTTTCCCATTCTTTGAATTTTTTGAATTGGTATGGAATCCTTAATATTTTTGGTATCAAAGTTTTGATTTATTTCAATTTTATCCTTCCATGCAAAATTATTATAAATCCTTAATATTTTCGGTATCAAAGTTTGATTTTTTTCAATTTTATCCTTCCATGCAAATTAATTATAGATTTCAGTTTCATTTCGGTAATAATTCTTTTAATTTTCGATTTTGTTTAAATTATTTAATTTAATCGGTATCAATGTTTTGGATTTATTTCAATTTTTTCCTTCAAATTAAATTTATTACATATGTTTTTTTTTCATTTTATCCCTTATACTTTAAGTCTTGGATTTTATTTTAATTCCTTTATTTTTTTATACATATTTCTTAAATAGTTCCTATTTTTGTCCATGCTCTTAGTTTTTGTTTCCAATTTTTCTTTATTTCCAATGCTATTAAGTTTGTTTTTATTTAATGTTAAAATTTTAATATGTGCTGGTGATCATTTGAAAATTAATAATCATTATAATTTCTCCTTTTTTTTTCCTTTAGGTCAAAGAATTTCTTAAAATCTAATAATATTTATTTTTATTTTGTCATTTATTTTGTTTTTTAATTGCTTTTTTTTGTAAATATTGTTAAGTCTTGAATTTTCTAATTATTATAGATAAGTCGTTCAAAATAATGATAATGATTATTTGTTAGTTTTTTTTTCTTTTAAATATGTCATACTAATTATATTTTTTAATATTTATATAATATTAACGCCTTAATATATATATCCTAGGTTTTTTGGGGAAAACAATTACTATCATTGCTCTGGAATAATTTTAATATAATAATATGAGTAATAAATCTTATCAAAAGAAAAAAAAATATGAAATATTTTTTTCTAACAATAATTATGGTCTTACCAATTTTTATTATTTCCACTTTTATTAAGGTTTTTTTTTCTTCAAATATTTACATTTTAATTTGTGTTGATGATCATTTTAAAATTGATATTTATTATTTCCCTCAACTTTCAACTTTGTTTTTTGTCCTAAATTCTGTTATATAAGTTTTGATTTAGTTCAATTGGGTCCTTCGATTGAAATTAATTAAATGTGAATGTTTCACTTCGGTCCTCCTTCTTTAATTTCCGGATTAGATTTAAATAACTCAAATAACTTCGGTCCACAAGTTTCGATTGTTTCAATTTTATCCTTTGATTGAAATTGATAATAGATATGATTTTCATTTTGGCCCTTATACTTTTAATTGTTGATTTAAAACCCTTGACATTTGATTTTCATGTCGACCTTTATACTTTTTTTTTTTTTTATGTTTAATCATTTTCTTTTTAATGGAATAATCATCTACTTTTGTCTGCTCTTATCTTTGATTTTTAATTTTTGTTATTTTCTTATTTGTTGAGGTGATATTTTTTTCTTTTAAATTAGCTCTTAAATTTTATGTTGATCATTTGAGAATTGATATTTTTTTTTTCTCCCTATCTTCTTTCTTTTAGTTTTTTATTGGTTTTTTATTCTGTTTTCAGGTGAGGTTAAATTTTTTTACCTAATGATTTTTTTTCTTTTGTGAAAATTTTAAAGATATTTTTTAGCCTTTTATTTATTTTTGTTTTCTCATCATTAACACAGTAATATTAATATTAATATTAATATTAATAATTTTAGTTATTTTTCTTGCTTACTCTTTGTTTAATATTTTTGATTTTTTTTCTCTGAGGATACTTTGATAGATTTTATTGTTTTGACAGTAATAGCAATAATAATTTTAGATGTTAAGACTTTTATTTTGTTGTTTTTATAATAGGGTGCGGTGATATGTTTTATTATATTTAATTTTGCATATATAGATATTCGATTTTAATTTTGGATTGGCAAATCCTATTGATTTCTTTAAATCCAAATAATTATAAAAATTGTTTACTCAGCCCGCAGCATAATGCGGTATATTTTTGAAATTTTCAAGTCAAATGATTTTCTAAAAAAATTGCTTTCCCCTTGCATTTTTTTTTAAGTGGCTTCCTTTTTTTTCTTTTAATAAATGGGGACCTTTTGTCATATTTTTAAAAAAAAATTATAACCAAGGTGTCCAACTTAGTTTTTTTTTTTACCAGGTTTCTTTTTTTGTGTTTATTTATACCAGGGTATCCATGACAACAAATTTGTGATAAATCATTTCATCTTCTTAGCAAATTTTCTAACAATTTTTATGAAATATATTTTAGCAATATCAATATTCAATCACTTTTAGTGGAAAAAAACTGTTTTGAATAGATTTTATCAATTATAATTTTACTAATTAAATATTAAAATAATAAAATACAAAACATATCAAATCAATTAGTTTCTCTACAAAGATAAAAAAGCCCAGCGCATCGCGCGGGCAAAACCGTTGTTTCATACTATATCATTTCATTGTGATTAGTATAGATTGATGATACATGTTTTAATTTTACACAAAAAAAATATAGTTGTTTAGGCACCAGTGCCTATTTTGGAGTGCGATTGAGTTTCAATTATTTTTAAAAACGTTTTTGAAATGCAGTGTCTAACACAACATCAATGTTCTCTCTTCCTTCCATGTTTTTCTCTTTCGGGGGTGTTTGGCACTGCATTTCAAAAATACATTTTGAAAATAATTTAATTTTGGTTTGTTTGAAGAGATAGATCATTATTCTGGTTTGTTTGAACTGAAACAGGAAAAATTATCCTAGAACCAGTAAGATCCCTAACTTGAATCTGTTTACTTCCTCCCTCCCTCTCCTCTCCTGCGTTATAAGTCATCCTTTTACCACCTTTATAGCCAGGTTACTCATTCTAGTAAATATACATAGCATGGTGTTGTAGTCATATATTTTATGCTAAATATTTGAGCACTTTTGCTATCAAAATTAGGTAGATTCCTTTTCTAGATATCGCATGGAATAAAATCCACACCAAACCTCTCCTTCCTTAGTGTTCATTCTTGCATGGTTAGAATATTGTAAAACTCGTGGTGGTAATATATATTCAGCTCAGACTAAATCTTTGTTTATGCCACTTGGATGCTTCTTCTCTAGTTGAGGTTTCTGTGCTTGAAATACTGAATGTTTTCCATACATATATGTACACCTTCTGTTAAGGATCACACTAAAGTCAGATGTTGATCCTCCTTGATTATAGGAGATTTAGTTTATGATATGCAATATCAAAGTTTGTATTTATCATCCCGTGCAATTAGCTTTCCTATATTGTCAATTACACTGTAAACACATTCTATAAATAAAGATCAACACTGCACCTGTACAAATCAGTGTGGTTTTTATAAACCTTCTCATGGTATTAGAGCAGCCTTAAGGATTAACCTCCTCGATCCAGTCATGGCTGATTCTTCCTCTTCTTTCTCGTTCAACACCATGATTCACATGGTCACCATCAAACTCTCCTCCACAAATTATCTTCTCTGGCGAAATCAGCTACTTCCCCTTCTCCAATGCCAAAGCCTGGTCAGCCACGTTGATGGCTCTTTCACAGTGCCTATAATTACAATCACTCCCAATTCTTCATCAATCTACACAGACAACTCATCAACCTCATCAACTCCCCAACCAAATCCTGCCTACATAGCCTAGCGGCTTCAAGACCAGCGTCTTCTCAGTCTTCTCTTTTCTTCATTGACTGAAAGAAGCCATGGCTGAAGTCCTTGGGTTAACCACTGCACGTGATGTATGGATGGCTTTGGAAAATTCCTTCAGTCATATTTCCAAAGCCCGTGAGCTTCAAATCAAAGATGAATTGCAGCTTCTTAAGCGTGGAAATCGCAGTGTTACTGAATATTCCCGCTCCTTTAAAGCTCTTTGTGACCAACTCAATGCCATGGGTCGACCAATTGATGACACAGACAAATCCCACTGGTTTTTGCGTGGGTTAGGCACTGATTTTGCAAACTTCTCCACTGCTCAAATGGCAATCACCCCGTTGTCTTCTTTTAAAGATTTGGTACCCAAGGCAGAAAGCTTCGAAATTTTCCAGAAATCGCTTGGGTTTTCTTCATCTGAATCACCCGTTGCATTCTCAGTGACCAAAGGACACTATTCCTCTCCCCGTGGTGGCTATCACTCGAAATCCCTGTCGTTCTCATGGTCGGTATTCTGGAAATCACAGCCATGGCCGTGACAGTTATGGCCGTGGCTGATGCCACTTCAATTCCTTTCGATGTCAAATTTGCAAAGTGGAGGGTCACACTATTGACCGTTGCAGAAATAGGTATAATCGTGATGAACAACAGGCAAACCTTGCTGAAGCCTTCACTGCCTCTTGCTCTATTTCAAATGAAAATGCGCACGATTGGTACACGGACACTGGTGCTTCAGCTCATATGACACCAGACCCATCTCAATTGGACAAAATTGAACCGTATAATGGTAAGGAATGTGTAGTGGTGGGTAACGGTGCTTCTCTCCCCATATCTCACACTGGCACAGTCTCTCCTTCTCCTAATTTTAAATTGTTAGATGTTTTGGTAGTTCCTCGCCTCACTAAAAATCTCTTATCCATAAGCAAATTAACCTCTGATTATCCTGTCTCTGTTAAATTTGTTGATGATCATTTTATTGTTCAGAATCGGGTCACAGGACAGGTGGTGGCAACCGGTAGACGAGAAGGTGGGCTTTATGTGCTGGAACGCTGACATTCTGGTTTTTTATTAGTTCTTTGAAATAAAAAATTACATGCCTCATTTGAATTATGGCACTCACGCCTTGGTCATGTAAATCACTCAATTTTATCAATTTTAAATAAAAAAGGGCAGTTATTTCTCACTTCTATTTTACCTAAACCATCACTTTGTTCAACTTGTCAACTTGTGAAAAGTCATCGCCAACCATTTACTCAAAATTCTACACGGTCATCTATTGTTCTAGGACTCATTCATTGCGATATTTGGGGACCTGCCCTAGTTAAATCAAACTCAGGATTTACCTATTATGTCTTATTTATCGATGAATATTCTCGGTTTACTTGGCTTTATCCCATGAAATTGAAATCTGATTTCTTTGACATTTTTATTCAATTTCAAAAATTAGTATAAAATCAACACTCAACTAAAATAAAAATATTTCAAAGTGATGGTAGTGCTGAATTTAAAAGCAATCGTTTTCAATCTCATCTTCACCAAAATGGCATTCAGCATCAAATGTCTTGTCCGTACACACCTTCTCAAAATGGTAGAGCTGAGCGCAAACATCAGCATATCACTGAATCTAGTCTTGCCCTATTATTTCATTCTCATGTCCCTTCTTATTTTTGGGTAGATGCTTTCAGCACAGCGACTTACATTATCAACCGGTTGCCAACGCCGATCCTCAATAATATTTCTCCCTTTGAACTCTTATACGGTAAGCCTCCCAACTACGAAAATTTTCATCCATTTGGTTGTCGTGTTTATCCATGTTTACGTGATTATGCTCCTAATAAATTTTCTCCTCGTAGCTTACCATGTATTTTTCTTGGCTACAACACTACATACAAAGGGTTCCGCTGTTTTGACTCACACACCTCTCGCACGTATATTACCCGACATGCGTGCTTTGATGAAATTTATTTTCCTTTCTTAAAAAATTTGAAAGCCACGTCTATCACTCAAATTGGTTTTTCAAATTTTTTGGAACCTTCGTCTTCCTCTTCCCCTGTGTCCTCTGTTATCAATTCACCGAGCACCTCACCCACTGCTACTTCATCTCCTCCATTAAATCCATGCAATTATTGTTCAGATGACTTGTCTACTGAGATTGTGCAGGTTCAAACTCCTTCTATGAGTGATTCATCAACTTCATCCTCTCCAGTGACTTCTGAAATTCCAGCCCCATCGTCAACTACGGTTGACCCACTCCAAATTACTTCATCATCCATCATCTCCAACTCTCACCCAATGATAACCCGTGGAAAGTCTGGAATTTTCAAACCGAGACACAGTGCCCACATCACCACTGTCACCTCCAGTCCCCTAATTCATGCTCTGCTAGCATCTTCTGAGCCAAAGGGGTTTCGATCAGTTGCCAAAAACCCAGGTTGGCTTGCAGCTATGGATGATGAAATGAAGGCTCTTCATCAGAATGATACATGGGACCTTGTCCCACGACCATCCTCTGCCAACATCGTCGGTTCAAAATGGGTTTTTCGAACAAAATTTCTCTCCGATTGGTCTGTGGAACGATTGAAGGCTCGCCTTGTTGCCAAAGGCTATACCCAATTGCCTAGGCTTGATTATACAGACACATTTAGCCCCAGTTATGAAAGCCTCTACTATGAGAGTAGTCCTCTCTCTTGCAACATCTCGCCGGTGGCCGTTGCATCAATTGGACATTAAAAATGCCTTTCTTAATGGCATACTCCGGGAGACTGTCTACATGGAACAACCTCCAGGCTATGTTGATCCTCGCAAACCACGGCATGTTTGCAAATTAAAGAAGGCCCTCTACGGTTTGAAACAAGCACCTCGTGTTTGGTTTCATCGATTCAGCTCCTTCTTGATTAGTCTTGGGTTTAATTGCAGCTGTGCAAACACTTCATTGTTTGTCTTCCATCGGCAAAATGATCTTCTTTACTTGCTTCTCTACATGGATGATATCATCCTCACTGGAAATAATGCTACTCTTATTGCACGGTTTATTTCACAAATACAGACTGAATTTGTTGTGAAGGACCTAGGCCCTCTGTCTTATTTTCTTGGTTTGGAAGCATCACAACTACAAGTGGGTTTGTTTCTCAGTCAAACCAAATATGCCCATGACATCCTAGCCTGTGCACAAATGCTGGACAGTAAGCCAATTGCCACTCCAATGGTTGTCTCTCAACATTTATCCACTGATGGTGATGCATTTGCAGATTCCACTCTCTACCGCTTAATAGTGGGTGCCCTTCAATACTTGACTATCACCCGGCCGGATATTGCTCATTCTGTCAATACAGTCAGTCAATTTCTTCATGCACCTATTCTTCGCTACGTTAAAGGAACGCTGCATTTTGGGCTCACTTTCACTGCATCATCATCTCCTCCACGACTGGTTGAGTATTCAGATGCAGATTGGGCAGGATGCCCTGACACTAGAAGGTCCATGTCTGGGTACTCAATTTTTCTTGGCAACAACCTTGTGTCTTGGAGTGCCAAGAAACAGCCCACCGTTTCTCAGTCCAGTTGCGAATCGGAATATCGCGCACTTGCATTTACAGCTGCAGAAGTCCTATGGCTCACTCATCTTCTGCATGATTTACAGGTGCCTATGATCAACAAGCCCCTGCTTCTTTGCGATAACAAGAGTGCAATATTTCTTGGCTCAAATCCAATCTCTCATAAACGTGCCAAGCATATTGATATTGATTACCATTTCTAGCGTGAACTTGTCACTGCGGGCAAAATTCATCTTCAACATGTTCCATCTCACCTACAACTGGCTGACATCTTCACCAAGAGTGTATCCAAAGATCTCTATGAGTTCTTTCGCTCCAAGCTTCGTGTCTCCATTAATCCCACTCTCAGCTTGCGGGGGGCTGTTAAGGATCACACTAAATCAGATGTTGATCCTCCTTGATTATAGGAGATTTAGTTTATGATATGCAATATCAAAGTTTGTATTTATCATCCCGTGTAATTAGCTTTCCTATATTGTCAATTGCACTGTAAACACATTCTATAAATAAAGATCAACACTGCACCTGTACAAATCAGTGTGGTTTTTATAAACCTTCTCACCTTCCTTAGAAAGTCTTCATTGCCAAAACAAAAATCGCCGAAGAATTTTTTGCATGTTTATACTTGACCGGTCATGTTCAGAGTAATAAGCAGCTATGCACTCTTGTTGGGTGTGTTTCTTTACTGAATCGTATATTTGATTTCAACAGGAGCTGAAGGAAAGAATTGAAAGTCTCAAAAAATGATGGATATTCGTAAAGACTTGGTCACCATTCATGGAGAGATGGTGCTTCTAAAAAATTATAGCTCCTTAAATTTTGCAGGTATTGCAAATACATTAATTATTTTACTCCTAGTTCTCTACAGGCACTGTAGCTAATGACTTTTGTATTGTATCAAACATTATGGGTTGAATATAGATTCATTGCTAAGACCATGTTCATGTTTTTCTCCATTGATAGGGTTAGTGAAGATTTTAAAGACGTATGATAAAAGGACAGGAGGATTGTTGCGCCTGCCATTCACACAACTTGCCCTTCATCAGCCTTTTTTTCACAACAGAGCCTCTAACAAGGTTGGTTCATGAATGCGAGGATAATCTTGAGCTCCTTTTTCCATTGGAAGCAGAAGTCATTGAATCGACCAACGTCGCACAAGATGAGTCAAACCCATCTCTGAATAACACAATAAAGATCTCACCTGAGCCTTCGACAACACTTGGGGAGGAAACCATTGACATTTATCGCAGCACCCTTGCAGCCATGAAAGCCATACGAGGCCTTCAAAAGGCAAGCTCCACCTCTAATCCACTATCATTTTCATCTTTCTTCAAGATCCAGGATGATGAAAGTACTGGTGCTGTAACAGCTGCAAACTCAACTTCAAACTCTTCTGCCACAATGCATGATGGAGAGGAGATTGATCAAGAAGATTTGCATTCTGTTTAACAATATCCTGCATTGTAACCTCCTTCCCCCGATTTCTTTTTAACAAAATTTTCAATTGGTGGAAGCTGGATAATCAATGTTTTATCATTATTTTCCCAGATGCTATACGCTGGAACTAAATATAAAATTGTACATCCTTTTCCTTGGCGCAAATAATCTAGTGGGAGTGAACATACTAATGTGTTAAGGGCGATTCTGATGTTTGCCCGAAACTCCTGAGTACTTTCTTGTCTGAAATGCAGGATTTGATTATCGTTTGTTGCTTCCCCTGTCACTGGGTCTGCCACTTTATGTCTGGGAATCAAGTCCATTATCATGCCACAAAATATTTTATGGCACCATTCGTGTCATTTTATTTATTTTATAACTGGATACAGGAATTCCCTTAGTTGACTGGACTCTGGGAAGAGTCAAACCAGGAGAACTGTAATGTGGACTTGCAATGATGGGACAGAGATACCAGTAGACTTGTAGGATCTACTCAGCTTTCCTCTGTGTGTTTCTCCTCTCAATGCTTCTCTTTCTATCTTACATCTCAATTCTACTGACGACGTTGATGGACAATGAAAGAGCAAAATGGTGGGGTGCATGGAATTTTGGTACGACTACTCAGCCCTACATCAACTCTTTTCTTTGCTACAAATGTTTATATACGTTTGTTTTCGTAGTAAAAAGGCAGGGGTACTGACTTAAATGCCCGATATTCGCCGACGTTGTTCAAGTGCTCATTCTCCAGCCTGTTCCATAAAAACCAGAACATGTATCAGACTGAGATCATGAATTCAATGCTCAAATGTATTCCTACAGTCTTACATAATTATAAAATAGATAAGAGGTAAAAATGGTTTTTTTTTATATATATTTATAGATTATTTTGATGCTTTTTAAAAAATAATTTTGTTGTTTTTATGAATAAAATTTTCTTTGAAAAGTAACCCCAACCAGAATATTAAACAAACCCTACGCGTGTATTGCTAATCTTTGCTACGTTTGGAAAACAGCAGCTTGAAATTTATTAAGGCAGGTCAACAGGGGTAGATGAAAAGACAAGTAATCTTAAAAAAAAGCTAACTTTCTGCTTCCAACCTTATTGTTCAAAACAAAACAAACTAGGCCACCTAACAGTGAAGTCCAACAACGTTGACCCTAACAAGTCAAAAGACTCCCCACTTTTGTCCCAGTTTTAACCAGTGATCATTGTTTTTTGTTTTTTTTTTCAATTTCTGGTGGGAAGCTGTAAGAATGGAGGACTAGGACGGGATGAATCATACCTGAAGAAATTCCAAATGCCACGACGTATTATCTCCAAGCAAGCAACAATTGCTGTCAGGGCTTCGCTGGGCAAGAAAGGTGTCTGTCTGAACCCTAACACTGTCTGCATCCATGCAAGTCTCAAGACAACATTCAGCACCTGCAAATTCCCCAGAAATAATTAGGGTTCATCAGGAATGAAATGAGTGCTCGCTGGGAACAGGAAAGACGTTCAAGCTACAGAGCATGCTACCATGGCTACAAAGTAGACACTTTTGGTAGGAATAACAAGTTCATCTCTCAGCCATGGGTTTCTTGAATCTCTCTGAAGAAGTCCCCAGTCAACTACAATGTCCCAATACGTAGCCATGATCGTCGCAGCTCCTGAGGTGGCTGCAGCAAATATCTTCAAAGCCATTCCCATTCTCAACTCATATGCTGTTCTCGCGGCCACCGCGATAATTATTAAAAAGTATTTTAGTCCATTGTAAGCTTCCCCCGAGTCTTTCTCTTCAAACAGGCGGCGAAGGCACTGAAACATCGCAGGCTACTGTCAGGAAAAAACTGTTCGAGCTCATAACATTCTGCATCAATAATGAGAACAGAGAGAAATACTGTAGAAGAGTGATGGCATCGATGAACTCTCAAAATACCTGAAGGAACCGAAACCAGAATGGAATCATCGCTACAACAAAGTAAAAACTCTCAAAAACTCTACTTCCACTGCATGTGTTCGTCCTCGTTGTAAAGTCTCCCCAACCATAGTAGCAAATGTAAAATTCCAGGTTTCTGAGTGCTTGTACCTGATATTTGATACAGAAAACGTTATCTTTTGAGAGGTTACGAAGAAAAACAGAGTAATATATGGATATTATTTGAAAGACAAAAAATTATCTTATCATTTATAGAGTTTTAGATTCTTTTTATAAATGTAAAAGTCAAGCTTATTATTTTAGTGGTTGTCAAATAGATAGAAAAACTTAGTAAATAAAGAAAATTAGAACTAACATTGAAGCTTAGCGAATTCCTCTCTTCTAAATATAGACATAAGAGATTTTTAACTAATGATTGATGTAGATTATCATTGAAGACCGAACAATTGAATAACTTGTGTTAACCTAGTTCTTACAAAATTATTCAAAACAAAAAAAAATTCAGATTTTCAGATAATAAATCCTCAAATAATTCTAAATTTGTCTAGCAAGATTCTAAAGACTATTAAATATTATTTGTGTTGAGTGTATGAACATCAGACAACTGTATTGGAGAATCCAACCGTAACAACATCAGACAACTTATCTAAAATCAAATCATGGACAACCTTAAACTATAGTGGAATCTAGCATCGAATAAAAAAGAGACGGTAGGAATTTCTACAAAGTATAACTCAAAATCAACGAACAATAAGAGAAAACTATTGACGTATTAGTATAACAGGGGATATCTGCACCTGACTGGTAAGCTGATCGGCCAATAAGAAATCCGGCAGGGTAACCTACAGAAGCAAAAAGGAAAACTTGTAAGAGAAAGTACACTGTTATGCCTCTGGGATTTCTTGATCATGTTACCTTATAAAGAGGAGCGAAAACACAGTGAAAAGCACATTGGATCAGAAAGAACCGACTCGATCGATATATGATATTGAAGGGACAGAATACGATGACTAGTAGAAGCTGCAAAGAAGAACAAGGCTCAGGCTTGGCAAGAAAATGTTGTTATATCACAAGTTAATCGGAACAAAGCATTTAACTAAGAAAGTTAATCTCGAGCGCAGCGTACAGATGATCACATACAGTGAGCAAGGCCAAAGGAATCAATTCAGTAATTGCTTTGAAGCTTTTAGTTCTCGGGTCCATCTCCATATCCAAATTTGAGATGACACAACCCAACGCAAGCACTGAAAGACCTGAAGCAAGAAGGAGGACTTCTCTATAGCCCAGTTCTGTTCCTTGCTTAAACCCAAATATGAAAGCATAATTGATCCGATAACGCTTCCAGAAGTATATATTAGCAGCGTACATGAGCATATGCAGGACAACGAATCCAAACAATCTGCAGCAGGCAAGGGAAAATTGTTATACAAAACAGAAAGAGACATTAAAAAGTCTTGCAGGAATCACTCAAATGGTTGAGGATGCCATCCATTGGATGCGGAAATGTGTATAATACTGTGATTTTCACTAAAAACACCACAACTTACGAGTAAAGTGGAAATATGTTGTCCATATATTGAGGGGCTCCTTCACTATTGAGGATACCCCTGGCGTGTATAATCACAACGAGTGCTATCAAAAGTGCTGCTGAGCAGCCTGTGAAGAGACCTGCAGACATAGACGGATTTGGAAAATTTACCGGATTCAACTTTTGGAAATCATATATGAAGGCCTACGTTTCATTTTCAGAATTGTGAAGTGGGGATTGATCATCAATAGAAAACCATTATTATGCAAGAAAATGCAAAATCTTTAGAGGTACTCTTGCAAATAATCTCAACCCTGCATTATTTATAGCATTCACAAGCATATCTTACCCATTGAAAATGTAATTCTATGTCTTTCCTTTTTAGGCGTTGGTCTTAAGGTGTTCATTCCTTTTCTATGATTCCCATTTGAAAAATGCTTGACGAAGGCTGCCTCCACTCTTTCCATGAGCCTAGTAACCTGTGGAGGGAACAAATTGAAGCAAAAAGGAAAGCGGGTGAAAACTCAAAAAAAGAAATCCACTCTAGTGAATAAACAGTGTTCCCTAGTAGTCTAACCTCATCAGAGCTGCCAAGATAAGAATTGTCCACCATGTTCAAGTAAGACTTGGATGCATTTCGCTTAGTGATCTGTAATAACACAGATAGTAAAATCGATACCAAGAACCCCAGTTAAGATTAATTGCTGCAAACAGAATCCACAGTACCTTGTCATATTTTTTCATGATCTTGGAGAATGCTAATTGGTTCAAGAAGCTGTCACATCATTCAGTAACCCAGTCACATGTGTTGAAAACTCAAATATCATACAGAGAGAGAGAGAGAGAGAGAGAGAGAGAGAGGAGGAAAGACAATTACCAGTAACTTTTTAGAAGTCGAAGCTTTCTGTAGAATTCGACAAAAGCTTGATTCATGAGTTCTTCTGCCTTCCTCAGTCCCTCCTTGCTGTACGACAAGCCTGTATTTGAATTTAAGATGACTTTCTTTATTGTGGACACTGGAGTTTTAGGCTCAACATTGATTTTCACAAAATCTAGAACTTCTAACGAAGCCGGTCTGAAGGTCTCCATATCTTTCTTGTAGTTCTCATTGTTGGTCCCTTTGTTACTATCCTCTGAATTTGCTTCTGCGCTCATCTCAACTTCTTGAATCACCTCCATAGATGACAATCCTTCACATTCGAAATAGTATAGAATGCAGATTCAAGTATAATCAGTCATTTGGCACAAACAAAACCTAAATGTGCTACAATCTATCTTTATCAACAATAAAAAGTGCTACAGTCTACCTTTACCAACAATCTCTTTAGAAATTAAATTAAATATCCTTTAAATGCTATCCATCTTTATTGAATATGAGGAAATCTTGGAATAAAACATTTGTTTCAGAGAAAGGAAGGGGGGAGGGGGGAATTATAGAGAACAGCATAATTCTTTCAAGACTCCCAGCTCAGATTTCTCTAACCTGGGTTTCTGATGTTGATTGGAGGATGAACAACCGATTCCGACACTGAGGAGAAACCATGGATGGCGAGATTCGCAATATTAGACCCCCCAACAACCGGATTATCCACCCTGATCCTTAGCGCTATCAAAGCATCCATTTGCTTACTCAAATCATCTGCCTCACCCATCACCTCCTCTACTTTCTTCTTATAAAAGTTGATTACCTTGTTAAACTCACTATCAAGACTCTCAAAGAACACAAGCTCATAGTCTCCTCCTTCATCTGATGCATTGAGAAACAAGGTCTGGTAATGCTCGTCTCCTCCACTTTCTTGTACTGCACTTACTAGTATCACTTCATCTTCGCTCTTTCTCGGCGAGCCTCTATACCGGGCTGCTAGGCCACTAAATGCTCTATAGAGTGATGCCCTTCTCTTCAAAGAACCATGTGAGGTTGCCGCCTCAGGTGACGGTGCGCCTCTTAGCTTTCTGAAACGCAAGACATCTTTCAAGATGGTTTTGAGATGGTTGTAGTTCATGTACGCTTCCTGCCATTCTTGCACCATCTGTGCTGCGAATTCTTTCCCAAACTTCATCTTGTTTGGAAATCAAAATGATTCCGCAGATGATCAATGTCTGTTCCTGGTCTACTGTCTAATGGTTGTTCCCACCGAATCAGGAGAGATATGACGAAGCTTCTGACACAGCAAGGACAATTTTCTACTCCCATTTCATAAATATATATAAAGCAATTAGCAATTAGCATTGATTTTTAATCACGTAAAAGTAAAACTAGCAGGATGTGCTTAATTGTGTGTTTGTTCTTACAATGACAGATATTGGAAACATAGAACATGAAAATTGGAAACATTCCATTTGAAGACAAGACATGCTGGTCAAGGAAATCATGAATGTTTAGCCTTTGATTACGGTGGACAAATCCTGTTTATTTGGAAAGAAACAGCTAAGCTTTTGTCCTTTCTTATTTTTCTTGGATGTTTATGCTTCTTTTTTTTTAATATTTGAAATTAATTTTTTTATTAATTTGATACATATTTTCAAACAAAAATATTTTAAAATAATATTTATTACACTATCTAATAAACTATTAATATGTATTTGATATTGTGATAACTTTTGTGGCTACCATTTTTGAAAAACATATAGTAAGAAAAACTATATTAGGTAGGGGTAAGTATTTTTATTTTGGTTTTTTACCATAAAAAAATTAACCTGAAATTGAACTAGACCCAGTTTAAACTGTCCAAGTTCAGTTTTTTTTTAACTAAAAACAAAAGATTAGTTTTGACTTTTTAGGGTTTTTTTTTTTACCTTAACCTAGTTTTTTCCCTTCTCCCATTTAACCAAAATAGAAGCAAACCAAAAAATTTGAACTGAATCTAAAGAATAAAAAACATTATAGCAATTTATTTTTTAATTTTAATCGGTTTGGTTTTGGTTTACCAGTTTTTTATTTAAAAATCAAAAACCAAACTCGATCGAAAGTTTAAAAATGAATTTTAATCGGTTTAATAAGTTTTTTTTCTCTATTCAGTTTCTCCCGGTTATTTTTTTTAATTTCTCAGTTTAATCATTTTTTCAGTTTTTTTACTCACCCCTAATAATATGTATGCATTTATCAAATATTTTTAGAAAAATATGGTTAAGATAAAATCTGTTTCAACGACATCTCCAACATATCTTTAATATGTCATGCAAGTAAAAAAAATGCTCAACTAATTATTAAGTGCTAATATAAATTTCCTAATTATCTAACAATTGATTATTGGTTGTATGATCCTATCTATTTAAAGAAAATAAGACTAGACTTCTACAATCATTTTGAAATAAAAAAAAAAAGAATTTATAATATATATGAGTAATAAATCTTATAAATAAATAAAATATGGAATATTTTTTCTAACAATAATTATGATCTCACCAATTTTTATTATTTCCACTGTTATTAAGGTTTTTTTTTCCTTCAAATAATTACATTTTAATTTGTGCTGATGATCATTTTAAAATTGATATTTATTATTTTTTCTCTTTGTTGTTTTTTAAATTCTTTTTATTTATCTTTCAAGTCAATTTTTTTTTAAAAAATCTACCTATATTTATTTTTGTTTTTTCATTTATTTAAGTTTTTTTCTTATAAATATGTGAGACAATTATATATTTTAATATTTATTTAATATTAGCACCTGAAAATATATATATATAGACAGAAAAAAATGACCTAGGATTTTTTAAAGAACAAAAAATTAATATCAGTGTTGTTAAATACTTTTAATATAACAATATGAGGAATAAATCATATAAAATAAAGAAAATGATTTTGCCTTTTGATTCTAATTTTATCCTCTTTTGTTTAAGCTTATTTCTTAAAAAAAAAAAAAATTGATTCTAGGATTTTAGATTATTTTTGTAAAAGAAAAAATGTATAATATTTCAGATTTGATATTACTGAGGAAAAATGAAATTTACAAATAAAATGAGTAGACAAATTTCAGACGTTCAATTTCAATACCCACCCCTTGACTCGGCAATGGCGGCAGAGATCGGGATATACGAGCTCAAGAAAGGAAATCTCAGCATGAAGCTTCCCAAACTATGGCGCCCGCATTGTCTCCCTGTTCATACTATATCATTTCATTGTGATTAGTATAGACTGATGGTACATGTTTTGATTTTACACACAAAAAAAAATATAGTTGTTTAGGCACTGGTGCATGTTTGGGAATGCGATTGAGTTTCAATTATTTTCAAAAATGTTTTTGAAATGCAGTGGCAAATACAACATCAATGTTCTCTCTTCCTTCCGTGTTTTTCTCTTTCGAGAGTGTTTGACACTGTGTTTCAAAAATATTTTTGAAAATAATTGAAAAAAATTGGAGAATGAAACTAAAAAATAAATAAACGTTAAAGAGTAAAATTGAGAAAATATTACCTTTTTAAAAAAAAAAAAAAAAAAAAAAAAAGCTAACCCATGTGAATGCCCTAAACCTATGTCAATCCCCCAAACTTGCAACAATGCAATTCTATATCTGAATTTAATCAAAAAACTCAATTCTTAACCAATTTAATATTAGAGGATGAAATTATAAAAACATTAAAGAAGTTTGTTGCAAAAAAATAAGAATCAAATTTGACATGAAAAAAATTGAAAAATAATTATAAATCTATACACCATTTAAAAAAAAAAATAGTAATCAAAATAACATGAATTAAACTTGAATGAAGAACAAACAATTAGTACACCTGCCCTTTTGGTTGAAGTTGGCTAGCTATCCTGCCATTTTCCACTCCATATTATTATTATATAACTAATTAATAACTATGATAAAGGGCCTACATATCTGCTGGGATTTCCTATTCGTCATGAATGATAATGAAGTATGAGCCGTGTTGTACAAGGTGATATGACGTATGTTTGTCATGGCTGTAAATATTTAATTTTGAAAGTATTTTTTAAAAATATTTTTTTATGTAAATATATGTTAAATGATTCAAAAATATATTTTCTTATATATGAAACGATAGTTACACCACCATGGACAAATACACATTTTAAAAGTCACTTGTCAATGGTTGACAATAAAATCAATACCTAACCCTAATTAACTAGCTAACCAACCCTCATAAATAAAACTCTGACTTTGCTGGCATAAATGAAAACGAAATGTAACCTAAACAATGTTTACAGGGTCAACAAGTACATAAAGTTAATTAAATTAATGCGAAATTCAGATTTTACAAGGAGGACATTTCCGTACGTATTCCCACAAGATGGTAGTGCAAGTGTGAATGATACTACTTGCATGGAGAGAAGTTGACCAGCAACTTGAGTGGGAGAGAAAAATAAAAATAAAAATAAAAATAAATAAAGCACTTATCACATCCTTAATGTTCATTGGTTTTCTTTTTATTTCTTTTTGCTTTAATAAACAAGTCGAAGTCTTAAATTGTTTTGATGAACATATAGATAAGTGCTGTTCATCTTATCCTACTATGAAAAATGACTTGGACAGACTTTGATGCGATGCTTTTAATGCATAATTGAACAAAAAAATACAAGTAATAAGTTTGACCACCAATCAAGGACTAGGCTATCACTTTTTGAAAAAAATAAAATCAACAAAGGAATATTGAAAAAATACAAAATAATATATTAATGAGAAGGGTATACAAAAATACATAGAAAAAATTGTTGAAGACTAGTTCAACAAGATCAAAACTATAATATAGTGAGATTTCATAGAAAAATTCAACCGTGACAAAAGGAATTGCCGGACACGCCATCCGTTTCCGTGCTCACGCGTCTTTCGGACGGCGCGTGCGGCTTATTCCGACGTCCAAAAATACTCAACCGGCGTCTAGAATGATTTTAAGACATGTTATCTTCCCCATGGTGCGACGCATGTGAGTAGACGGTGGCCGAAGACGTGTCAATGGTCGTTTGAATTTCCGCCTCCCTTTTCTCTCTCCTGCCTGTACACACTGACGTCAGCACAACTGGTTTTTGTAATATTTTATTTAAGCCCCTGAACTTTTGATTTGGTTTTTTTCTGGTCCTTATTGCTATTATATAGGTTTTAATTTGTTTCAATTTTGTTCTTCAATTGAAATTGATGATATAATGTAGTTTCATTTAGGTCATCATTCTTTGAATTTTTGAATTGGTCTGAAATCCTTAATATTTTTGGTATCAAAGTTTTGATTTATTTCAATTTTATCCTTCCATGCAAAATTACTATAAATCCTTAATATTTTCGATATCAAATTTTGATTTTTTTCAATTTTATCCTTCCATCCAAATTAATTATAGATTTTGGTTTCATTTCGGTCCTAATTCTTTTAATTTCCGGTTTTGTTTTAAATTATTTAATTTCATCGGTATCAATGTTTGGATTTATTTCAATTTTTTCCTTCAAATTAAATTTATTACATATGTTTTTTTTTTTCATTTTATCCCTTATACTTTTAATCTTGGATTTTATTTTAGTTCCTTTATTTTTGTATACATATTTCTTACATAGTTCCTATTTCTTTCCATGTTTCTATGTACATGCTCTTAGTTTTTGTTTATAATTTTCTTTATTTCCAATGCTATTTTTATTTAATGTTCAAATTTTAATATGTGCTGGTGATCATTTGAAAATTAATTATTATTATAATTTCTTTTTTTTTTTTCATTCAGGTTAAATAATTTCTTAAAATCTAATAATATTTATTTTTGTCATTTATTTTGTTTTTTAATTTCTTTTTTATTAATATTGTTAAGTCTTGAATTGTCTAATTATTATAGATAAGACGTTCAAAATAATAATAATAATTATTATTATTTGTTAGTTTTTGTTTTTCTTTTAATATTATATTTTTTTAATATTAACACCTTAATATATATAACCTACATTT